>MCJB01050674.1:36030-90472 GCA_002018475.1 Nicotiana obtusifolia | reverse complement strand
GGGGGGAGGGGTGCAAATAGAACAAAATTCTGGCAAAATTCGAACCAAGCTACCGTTAACACAAATAAAAGTAACGTCAATAATACAACACCAAGACAGGAGGTAACAATGAAGCATGGTGGGAAGGGGACCTCACATTATGCCGGACAACAGCAGCAAACCCGAGTAACACAAACCTTGAGAAAGAATTTTTTTCTTTATCAAAATAGCGGGAAATACACAGGTTGCAAAAAAAATTATTTACCGACCAGATTTAGGCCAACTCCGATGACCGAATTATTTAGTATTTATTTTTATTTTCCGCAGATTATAGAGACAAGATAGAAAAGAATATATATGACAAGAAAACAAACCCAGCATCTTGTCCAGAAAGCATTTTCAAATCAAGATTTAAACTTTTTCGGTCGGATCTAAGGAAATAAACACACACACTAGCCGAAAAAGATGTAACAAATGGAGATAGGCACGGAGGCAGTGGTGGCTGGGGGTAAGAGCCGACATCCTCTCTTTTAAGAGAAATGAGAGAGAGTTTTGAGAAAGGGCTACCTTGTCTCTCTAAAAATGAGATGAAAATGAAAGACCCCCTTTTTGCTAAGCGACAGATATGTTAAAAAAATGAGAGGGGTGAGTTATTTTATTATGGTTTTGGGGGATGTAGATGTTTGCTGGGTTTTTACCAATAGGGTAAAATGTCACATCAATATGACTCAGCATGTCAATATGACTTGTCACATCAACATGACTTGTCACATCACATGTCTGGTCACATCAAATGCGTCGTCATGTCGGATGCTAATGGGACATTGAATTTGATGGGACTTCATCTGTAGTTTAAAGTAAACTCTACTGGCTTCCATGTAATTGATAGACTGTGCTATAAAATTAAAATATAATTATTTAATATAAACATAATTGGTAGTATTTATTTAAAATGTAACTATTATAATTGTGTTGTAGTAATTATTTTTTTAAGGGACAATAAATTGATAGAATATCCTAATATTTAAAAAATAGGACAATTATCAACAAATTATTTGAAATTTAGAAAGGCGCACAAAAATGGTAGTATTTAACTAATTGTAATAAAATTATAAAAAATCCTATATTTTGTAAAATAAGAATAATTATCAATAAATTGCATAAGAGATAAATAATGTGCAAAATACTACATCGTATCATTTTTTATTAGGAAGCCTACAGAACTTAATTTTTAAATATGGAGGGTCAAAACTTGAGTGTCAACAGTCACAGAATTAAGCATGTAAGTAATGGACAGCTGTCATAATGAATATGTTTGTTGGCCACATTTAATAACGAGATTGACCAGATCGTTATATATTCAATTGTTATGAGAACCTTCGTATTCAAATTTTAAGTCAATTATTTTGCCTCTCAACCCACTTACCAGAATAATGATCACATACTAATATATAATCTTCCATTACTAAATAGTTCCCAAAGGATTTATTATAAATCAATAGTCGTGTGGGTCTATTTAACAATGGTCTATTGCAAAAAAATGATCGAGTGACTTAATAAATTGTAGATCTGAGTTAAAATCTGCAAAATCGAAACTACAAAATGACGAAGAAGAAGAAGGAGAGATTTAACCAATTACCAGCGAGATGAGGACAGAATATACACCTTAAAAGTATTTTCCAATTTAATGTACAATCAAATCAACCTCCAAATTGATAAACTTGAGTTTCATCTCCAAACGAAATTGACTACTGATGCGCTAAAAATATGGCTTTGAGAGGAAATGAGCAAGAAGGGAGAAGTTAGAGCCGAGCTCTATGCGAAAATATAGGGAAATACGAGCTACAATGGGCAATAATGGCAGATTTGGGCGCACGAAGAGGAAGAAGAAGATGGCGGGGAATGGCGGTTATTTGATTTGGGATATTTTTTTCTATCTTTTAAGAATAATTTTTTTTATATATGGAGACCAATGTGTAATAAATAAAACTTTTGAAGCTGTGGACTGAACTTCCCATTTCACATTCTACAGCAACAACAACAACTATCCCAGTATAATTCCACAAGTGCTGTTTGGGAGAGTAGTACATATGCAGACTGTAACTCGATCGGTTATTTTGAGCTCTACCGCATCGTTTGGTGGTTTGGGACCTTGAGTAGCTTCACTTCAAGTTTTATGACTTGTACTCATAGTTGAAGTTTAATTTTGGGAAGTTAGGAGTTGATTCGGAAGGAAAATTCTCAATTCGAAAGCTTTAAGTTGGAAGAGTTAACCAAGGTTTGACTTTTGAGTAAACGATATCGGAATTGGGATTTAAAGGTTCCAATAGGGTTCATATGATGATTTTGGACCTTGGGCGTATGTTCGGATTGGTCATCAAATGGACCGGGAGCATTTCGGCGCTTATTGTGGAAAGTTGGCATTTTGAAAGTTTTAGAAATTTCTACTTGATATGAAATGGACTTTGGCGTTATCGATTTTCATTTGGAATTCCGAGCATTGGAATAGGTTCGTATTATGATTTGTGACTTGTACGTAAAGTTTAGCGTCATTCCAGAATGTTTAGATGTGATTCGGATGCGTTCGTCGAAGTTTAAAAGTTTAAACAAAGGTTTCGATCGTTGATTCGTAAATTTTGATGTTGTTTTGTGTGATTTGAGGTCTCGAGCAGGTTCGTGTTATGTTTTGGGATTTGTTAGTGTGATTAGATAGGGCCTCGGGTGTGTTTCGGGATGACTTCGGACAAATTCTCCTTGTTTTATCATTGTTTGTTTCTGGTGTTCCTGGTAAGCATCGCGATCACAAGTAAAGGGACGCGATCGTGAAGAGTAGCTGGAGCTGGGGAGGAATTTGTGAATCGTGAACGCGGTAGAGGCGTCGCGAACGCGAAGAAGGGACTAGGTGTAACCTACGCGAATGAGGCTGGGAGTCGCGAACGCGAAGAAGGATCGGGAGCTGGGGCCTGGCAGGCGTTAAGCCTTCGCGAATGCAGCAGGTTGCCCGCGATCATGAAGGGCGGGGATCAAAAGGCTTCGTGAACGCGATATGGAGGTTGCTCCTAGAGTAATTTGAGCAGCAGTATTTTTGGCCTTCGCGATTGCGAATAGCCTGGGCAGCGAGCTTTTTATTTCGTGACTTAGCCCATTTCTCTAACATTTTCATTTGGTTGGGTGATTTTTGGAGCTCTTGGAGGGGAGGATTTCATCATCTACTATGAGGTAAGTTATTCCCACTTGTTGTAAGATAAATACATGAGTTACATATGGATTTAAACATGTAATTTTGTAGAAATTGTGGGATTTTAAAAGAAAACCTAGAGTTTGATATTTAGGATTTTGACCACGAAATCGGACATGAAATTGAGAATAAATTATATATTTGAGTTTGTGATGTTATGAGTAATGTATCTTCGAAAATTTTCGGAATTCGGGCCCGTGGGCCTGAGGGTTGACTTTGTTGACTTTTCGAGCGGAGTCAAGAATTCTTATAAAATGATTAATTATGAGTGTTGGAGTATATTTTTATTGGTTTGCATGATTGTTTGGCTATTTTCAAATCGAATGGCATTGGTTTGAGGTGCTAGAGAGGCGTTGGAGCCGGTTATAGAACTTCAGAGCAAGGTAAGTCTCCTATCTAACCTTGTGAGGGCAATTTACCCTGTAGATGTTATATTTGTAATGTGCTACAAGCTATGGGAGCTACGCACATATGAGGTGATGAATATCCATGCGTATGCTAGAATTCCTGATTAGGTCTAGGTAGACATATATTCACGCCATGCTTTCTTTGCAATAATTGAGTTACTATTTCATGTTTAATTGCTTTAATTTACGTTCAACCTAAGACTAAACTCGCGTAGAGTATCAAACTTGTCATTTTAGATACTCGACGAGCTACTTGATTAGCCGTGGAAAATTGTGCTTCCCTTACGAATTTCTTCCGTGTTGTGCGTATTCATCAAAAAGTTTCTTCAAATTTCATACTCACACGTATATTCGTGAGTGGGGTGAAGAACACGTCAAAGCTTCTTATTCTATTGGGATCAGGTCGTTCGCGTCGGCAGCATTATTATAACACACTATTATGAGATCGGGTTGGTCGCCTCGACGGGATATTGTAACACACTCTTATGAGATCGGGTTGTTCACCTCGGCAGGATAATGTAACACAGTCTTATGGGATCGGGCCACTCGCCTCGGTAGTTCTATGAAAGACTCCTATGGTATCAGGGCAGAATCGTGCGAAATACTTGATAAGGAGTCCATGTACTCAAGAGTTTCCTGATTTGAGATGTGATCGTTGATTCGGTATTGACCATTAAGTATTCCATTTGGGGAGGTATCCGATAATTGAGGACATTGTGTTCATTGTTCAGTTGTAGACCATATTATTTGCTTATATTTTTTCTCATTGTTTACTTACCATGTTTCATACTTGTCTACCTTATTATATTTGATTTATTTGACTACTAGTAAGTGTCAATGTTGACCCCTCATCACTACCTCTTCGGGGTTAGGCTAAATACTTACTGGGTACGCGTTGATTTACGTACTCATGCTGCACTTCTACACTAAATGTGCAGGATTTGACGGGTTCATTTGATGGCCATTTGGGCACGTAGGCACAACTGCTAAGGGGACTTTATGGTGAGCTGCATTCCATGCTACGATTCACAGAATACAGAGTTTCCATCATAATTATTTACTTTATCTTATCTATCCTATATTCCAGACAGACAATGTATCATTATTGTACTTCCTAGTAGATACACATGCACTTGTGACATCGGATTTTGGGATGTTTTAGAATTTGTTATGGTTTTGCTCACCATTGACACACTTTACTTTATATTTTATTTAAATTGTACCTATCTATTATTTTTAATGCATTATTCTTTCTATCTAATAAGATTCATGATTTCAAAAATAATAAAATGAATAATTAAGTTGGTAGTTTAGTGTTGGCTTGCCTAACGGCGACGTTGGGTGCCATCACGACCTATAGTGGGTTTGGGGTTGTGACAGCTTGGTATGAGAGTACTAGGTTCACTTAGGTCTCACGAGTCATGAGCAAGTCTAGTAGAGTCTTGCGGATCGATGCGGAGACGTCTGTACTTATCTTCGAGAAGCTACATGGCTGTTAGGAGACTTCCCTACATTGATTCATCATCGTGCAATTTGATTTTGTTGAAGCTTATGCCTTTGGTTCCTTCCTACTCATTCGTACACGACGTATTGGGCATTTTTATCAGTTGTGCACCGACGAGTTGTGAAGATGCTATAGATGCGGTGCATGATGCTTTTCTGCGAATGCGGGCGGATCATTATCATCGACTTATGGAAGAGCGTTCTGTCATTTCGGCCCAGTGTTAGTGTTGCCTACGGTCGAGATTGATATTTTCGAATTTGGTGGGATTCTTGTTAATATTGTGGTGTCGCCATTCTTTATTGAACGCATTGAGGCTCATTGGCATGTTGGTCTTCATTTGTTTGCCTTGGGGCACGGTGTTGTCAGATGGAACCTAAGAGGAAGTTATTAGAGATGGCTCTGTGTTGCAACTTTAGGATAAAACCGGCATTTTCAGTGTTGATGGTTCGAGGGAGATGATCCTTGAGGTGATTTATGTGCTTAGGAATTTTGAATATGATGAGAAAGGCTTCATTGGAATGTAGGAAAATATGAGTATTCGATCATTGTTTTGGATGCAATATGGCTTCGAGTTTCAAACATATTATTGGACCTTCGGGTGATGTTAATGAATGAAAGGATTCTTACGGCTAGTGGATCAATGTGGACCCAGGGAGATTAATTGATTCCATGATGGTTATAACTATAGCAATGACGTTGGAGGAGACTAATATGCGTGGTTTTGATGAGGTTCCTACGAAGAGTTCTACTTTTTGCCCAACATGGATTGCATGCATTGCAATGTGAGCATGGGTCGCTTGAAGAAGATGGTATGACCCCTAAGAGGTTGAGCATGCGATGTGGGCTGACAATTCGGGATGTGTTATGATTGGTGAAATAAGAGCTTGAGAGAAGTTGGCCGAGTAATGGTGTGGGATCATGGTAACTTGGAAAAAGAAGTTGTTGTGTGGTCTGGATCTATGTAATTGTCGTGTAAAACTAAGTGGAGCAGACCACCTTCTAAAATTGGGTCACGTGGATGTGTGCCTTGGCAGTATCGGGTTATCGGTACGTTGGTAGATTATTTATGAATAAGGAAAGAAAACATCAAGGGTAATTCGGGCAAAGGGCTTGATGAATATGTGCTACATTTCGCCTTATTGATTCATGTGCATATTTTGGGATGACTCAGAGTTTATGCCTGTTGTGGATGTGATGTACAAGGAAAAGAATTCATCCAGTTGCTTCTTTGGGAGTAATCATGTGCTAACAGAGCACTAGAGTTAGCTATTATATTCGAGACCAGGTCAGAGTGGGTGACTCTCAATAATGGTTCTAGTGAATTCGATATTTTAGATGTCGTGCTTAAGGATTTTCAGGTTCGTTATGTGGCCGAGGATTGGGTTTAGCAGTAGAGTGTGAAGGGTAATTGGAGCATTTATATGTTAATAACGGGTCTGCAGTGCAGTGTTAGGAAAATGGGAGAAACGGCTTCAGATTCACAGAAGATCTAATCAGCGCAGGTGTATCAATTAGAGTTACTATATACTGCATGAGGAGGGTATGAAATGGCTTATGGGCATTGAGACGACGTGGTCTCGTAATTTGGGTCACTCGGGATGAGTGTTGTTGGAGGTCTGTTGTGTGTTTGTATAGAGCTATTATTTCTTAGGCAAGTCAAGAGCAAATTGGAAGAGGTTGAGTCAGTTAGTCATGGTTTGAATCAGCAAGGTCAGGGAAATAATCAGTTCCTTCCGTGTGACAAGGCTATACAGGTAATTCGTGGTTGTACGTGCGGGTTTGACAGCTACCGTGATTTGATTGATTTTGAGGTATTTGATTCTGATGGCTTGGTTATGTGTAAATGGATCCCAGAAGAGTTATGACAGTTTAGACTACGACTTGATGTTTACATTTTCTACGGTTATGGGAAGTTGGTTGTGGGTGGCAATTCTTCTTCTGAAATGAGCTAAGTGAACGGTTTCGAGCCGATTAAGTGTTAACCCTACTAATGGTTAAAGGGTTATGATGGAATTTTTGTACCCTCGTGTAGCAGCATGTTAGGTGCAGTGAGCGGCATGGAAATTGGAAGTTGAGAATCGAGGTTGTGGTTCGATTTTGATACGAGCTCGGAGGAGCGGGGGAGGATTTCAGATGTTCGGAGTATGCTGGCACTATTTTCGGGCGGCGTAAGGATGGTCTATTTGTGGAAGTGGTGTTGGGTGTTGAAATGCGGATGCTTGGCTTGCACTATAGAAATAGCATGGTCGATGGTCATTGATGTTCAAATTTTACTACCTGGTGCAGAAGGTGGTGGGAGTATATCCCACTGGAAGATCATATAAGTGTGACGAGTTAGTCATTTTTGTGTTAGAAATTGAAATCAGGTTTGGAGATTCTGGTACTGTCTCTAATTGGAGAGTTTATGCCTAAGAGGTGCTCTGTTCCTTTGGTTGTGGACTGTGTGAGTTTATTCCGGATTGGACGACTGCTCGTATGTGTCATGAATATGGTCATTGTGGATCCTTGAAAGATTATTGGCCCAGTATGGGATGATCGGAATTGGCTTGAGGTCTATTGGTAGATCTAATGTAAATATATGCTCCACATCAGGTTGGATGTGTTCATTCAGCATAGCATTGCTTATGGAGAAGTCTTCGGGCGTTGGATGTTAGTCCTGTCGTCAGTTATTCTTTGTAGTACTCTATTATATCATGTGGGTTGTGAAACGGCTTGATTATTCGCACATATGTTGTGATCCCATGTAGCTTGTGATATTTTATGAGCAAGATAGCTCTTAGATGCAGGTTGCTATGGTACCTTAGTCGTGCTTGGCATTTTGTGGCGCATGGCGCTATTTGTCTCCCCAGGGTTGTGATTATGCACTTGGCATGCTTGTGGTCAATATTCGGGCATTTTGTGAGTATGAGCATTCCGGCTCGGTAGGTATTTCCTTATAGATTGTTATGTGTGGATCGGGTGGCACGCGTCACGAGTATGATGTTTGGATCGGGTTGCACGCTGCAACGGTATCATATGTGGATCGGGTTGCATGCCGCAACAATGTGATGTTGAGTGTGGTTCCTTATACTTATTTTATGTGCCTTGTTTTTCATCTCTGAGAAAGGCTCATATTATCTATTCGGCCATTTTATTCGTTACGCGGGCTGGGTAGTTCATTGCCAGAGTTCGTTCTTCCTTATGGGCCATATTCAAGTTGTATCTTGTTGGCGCATTGATGGCGTCATATGAGGTTTTGACGGTGTCTGAAGTGGCTTATTAACCGAGTAGCTGTACTGGGTGAGATGAGCTTACTGGGCCTGAGATCAGTGCGATCGATTTATGTAATGTATATTAAAGATAAAATGTAACTAATCAGTTTAGAATGAGGAAATGGTCCTTGTCAAGCGGAGTGACTCCATAATTTATTGATTTGGCAGGTGGTGATGAGCTTCTATGTGTCGCTTTCATCGTTGCAGTATCGCGAGGGTTGGATCAAATCTTATACGTCTTATGAGGTATACTATGTGCATCAGGTTAGTGAATTTTCAGCTTTTACGGTTGGAGGATATTATTATGGGCATACAAATTATGTGTTGCATTGTGTGGTTACAGTATGGTTGCAAGATCATGTTTTGGTTCAGCGTATTGAGATCGATACGGTTTTCGTATCAGACCTAGTAGAGAATTTCGGATGTTGGAATTTGGTTCTAAGGCTTGTGGCTAAGGTAAAAGGAAAAATCTTCAGTCTGTCTCGAGCTAATGTGCTCACATGGGTTGTGGTGGCACGGGTAGGTGCACGATGTGTTAAACAATGGTTTTGGAAAATTCCGGAGCGGTTCTTGGCACGTTCGAGGACGAACGTATGTTTAAGTGGTGGAGAATGTAACGACCCGACTGGTCATTTTAAGCTCTAGCACGTCGTTCAGTGGTTGGGGGCCTTGAGTAGCTTCACTTCATGTGTTTATGACTTGTACACGTAGTCGGAATTGAATTTCAGAAAGTTCAGAGTTTATTCGGAAGGAAAATTATCAGTTCGAAATCTTTAAGTTGAAAGAGTTGATCAAGGTTTGACTTATGAGTAAACAACCTCGGTATCGGGATTTAAACATTTCAATAGGTCGGTATGATGATTATGGACTTGGGCATATGTTCGGATTGGGTATCGAATGGACCGGGAGCATTAGGCGCTTATTGTGGAAAGTTGGCATTTTGAAGGTTTTAGAAATTCCTAAGTTTGATATAAAATGGACTTTGGCATCCATGCCCATTTGGAATTCCGAGCCTTGGAATAGGTTCGTATTATGATTTGTGACTTGTATGTAAAGTTTGGCATCATTCCGGAATGTTTAGATATGATTCGGACGCGTTCGTCGAAGTTTAAAAGTCTAAAGAAAGGTTTCGATCATCGATACATAGTTTTGATGTTGTTTGGTGTTATTTGAGGCCTCAAGCAAGTTCGTGTTATGTTTTGGGACTTGTTGGTGTGATCGGATGGGGTCCTGGGGCCCTCAGGTGTGTTTCGGGATGGCTTCGGAAAAATTCTCCTTGTTTTTTCATTGCTGGTTTCTGGTGTTCCAGGTAAGCATCGCGATTGCGCGTAAAGGGACGCGATCGCAAAGAGTAGTCGGAGCTGGGGAGGAATTTGTGCATCGGGAACGTGGTAGAGGCGTTGCGAACACGGAGAAGGGACTGGGTTTTAATCTACGTGAACGCAACTGGGAGTCGCGAACGCGAAGAAGGATGGGGAGCTGGGACCTGGCAGGCATTAAGCCTTCGAGAACGCGGGAGGTGGTCCGTGAAAATGAAGGACAGTGATCAAAAGGTTTCATGAACGCGACGTGGAGGTTGCGAACACGTAGAGTAATTTTGGGAAGCAGTATTTTTTGCCTTCGCGATCGCGAAGATGATCCAGCGATCGTGAAGAGGAAAATCCGAGACTTATCCCATTTCTCTCACATTTTTATTTGGTTGGGCGATTTTTGGAGCTCTTGGAGGGAAGGGTTTCATCATCTATTATGAGGTAAGTTATTCCCACTTTTTGTAAGACAAATATATGAGTTACATATGGATTTAAACATGAAATTTTGTAAAAATTGTGGGATTCTAAAACCTAGAATTTGATATTTTGGATTTTGACCACGAAACTGGACATCAAATTTGGGAATAAATTATATATTTGAGTTTGTGATGTTATGGGCAATGTTTATCTTCGAAAATTTTTTAAATTCGAGCCCGTGGGCCTGAGGGTTGACTTTGTTGACTTATCGAGCGGAGTTGGGAATTCTTATAAATTGATTAATTATGAGTGTTGGAGTATATTTTTATTGGTTTGCATGACTGTATGGCTAGTTCCAGATCGATGGGCATTGGTTTGAGGTGCTAGAGAGGCATTAGAGCCGGTTATAGAACTTCGGAGCAAGGTAAGCCTCCTGTCTAACCTTGTGAGGGAAATTTACCCCGTAGGTATTATATTTGTTATGTGCCACATGCTGTGGGAGCTACGCACATATGAGGTAATGAGCATACGTGCGTATTCTAGGATTCCTTATTAGATCGGGGTAGACTTAGATTCACGCTATGCTTTGTTTGCAATAATTAAGTTATTATTTCATGTTTAATTGCTTTATTTACATTCAACTTAAGACTAGACTCGCGTAGATTATTGAAATTGTCATTTTAGATACTCGACGAGCTACTTGATTAGCCGTGGAAAATTGTGTTTGCCTTACGAATTTCTTCCGTGTTGTGCGTATTCATCGAAAAGTTTCTTTAAATTTCATACTCACACGTATATTTGTGAGTGGGGTCAAGGACACGTCAAAGCTTCTTATTCTATTGGGATCATGTCGTTTGCCTCGGCAGCATTATTATAACACACTATTATGAGATCGGGTGTTTGCCTCAACGAGATATTGTAACACACTCTTATGGGATCGGGTTGTTCGCCTCGGCAGGATATTGTAACACATTCTTATGGGATCGGGCCATTCGCCTTGGTAGTTCTATGAAATACTCCTATGGTATCGGGGCAGAATACCTCGGCAGAATTGTGTGAAATACTGTATAAGGTGTCCACGTACTCAAGAGTTTCCTCACTTGAGATGTGACTGTTGATTCGGTATTGACCATTATGCATTCCATCTGGGGAGGTATCCGATAACGAGGACTTTGTGTTCACTGTTCAATTATCGACCGTATTATTTGCTTATATCTTTTCTCACTGTTTATTTACCATGTTTCGTACTTGTCTATTTTATTATATTTGATTTGTTTGACCACTAGTAAGTGTAAATGTCGACTCCTCGTCGCTACCTTTTCGGGGTTTGGCTTGATACTTGCTGGGTATGCATTGATTTACGTACTCATGCTGCAGTTCTGCGCTAAATGTGCAGGATCTAATAGGTTCATTTGGTGGGCATTTGGGCACCTAGGCGCAACTGCTGAGGGGACTTTAGGGTGAGCTGCATTCCATGCTACGATTCGCAACACATAGAGTTTCCATGATATTGTCTATCTTGTATTCCAGACAGACGTTGTATTGTTATTGTACTTCCTAGTAGATGCTCATGCACTTTTGACACCGGGTTACCGGGTGTTCTAGAATTTTTTTATGTTTTTGCTCACCATTGACACACTTTTACTTTATATTTTATTTAAATTGTACATATCTATGATTTTTAATGCATTGATCTCTCTATCTAATAAGATTCATGATTTCAAAATTAATAAAATAAATAATTACGTTGGTAGTTCACAGTTGGCTTACCTAAAGGTGATGTTGGGCGCCATCACAACCTATGGTGGGTTTGGGGTCGTGACACACACCTAACCCCTACCCTGAGGTAGAGAAGATCTTTCCAATTGATCCTCAGTTCAAGGAAAAATGCAAGTAAAGTAGTATTAACAAGCAGTAATAACAGCAAGAAAATAAGAAAACAAGGCAAAAGGAACAACACAAAATGAAAAAGAAAATCTACCAATAATAGAATACCAGACTGCCACTAATAAAATTGAAGGAGAAGAAAACACCCTTGACTACCTACTAATCTTCTACCTCAATCCTCAACCTCCACATCTTCCTATCAAGGGTCATGTCCTCCGTCAGCTGAAGCAACACCATATACTGCCTAATCACCTCTCTACAATACTTCATTGGCCTACCTCTACCTCTCCTCAAACCCTCTAAGATCAACCTCTCGCACCTCTTTACTGGAGCATCTAGAGGAGGCACACAGTCCTCGGTATTTTATTCATACAGGTGCTAAGAAGATATATCACGACCAGAGGCAGCATTATTGGTGGAGGATGAAGAAGGACATAGTTGAGTATGTAGCGAGATGCCTAAATTGCCAGTAGGTTAAGTATGAGCACCAGAGGCCAGGTGGCCTACATCAGCAGATGATTATATAGGAGTGGAAATAGGAGCGCATTACTATGTACTTCGTAGTTGGGTTGTCGCAGATGTTGAGGAAGTTTGATGTCATTTGGTTCATTGTCGATTGGCTGACCAAGTCGGCACACTTTATTCAGTGATGACTATATACTCTTCAGAGAGATTGGCCCAGATTTACATTCAGGAGATTGTCTGATTGCATGGTGTTCCTGTTTCCATCATTTCAGATAGAGGCCCTCCGCATTTCTGGAGGGTAGTACAGAGCGAGTTGGGTACCCAGGTAGAGCTAAGCATAGCCTTTCATTCGCAGACCGACGGGCAGTCGGAGTGGACAGTTCAGATCCTGGGGGATATGCTTAGAGCGTGTGTGATTGACTTCGGAGGGCAGTGGGATCGATTCTTGCTTCTGGTCGAGTTTGCTTTTAACAACAGTTACCAATCCAACATCGAGATGGCTCCATTTGAGGATTTATATGGTCAGTAATGTTGCTCTCCCATTGGACGGTTTGAGCACGACGAGGCTAGGTTATATGGCACTGATTTAGTGAAGGATGCCTTGGAGAAGGTAAAGTTGATTCAGGAACAACTTCGCACAGCACAGTCTAGACAGAAGAGCTACGTGGATCAGAAGGCGCGTGAATTATCATTTATGGTGGGCGAGAAGGTTCTCCTAAAAGTCTCGCTGATTAAGGGCATCATGTGTTTCGGGAAGATGGGCAAGTTGAGCCCAAGGTTTATTGGCCCATTTGAGGTGTTGAGGCGAGTTGGGAGGTTGATTATGAGCTTGCTTTGCCTCCCAATCTATCGGGAGTTCATCCAGTTTTCCATGTGTCTATGCTCCAGAAGTACCATGCCGACACATCGCATGGGTTAGATTACAACACGGTTTAGCTAGATGAGAGCTTGGGTTATAAGGAGGAGCCAGTTGCCATTGTTGACAGGCAGGTTTGCCAGTTGAGGTCTAAGAAGATTTTTGCGGTAAAGATCCAGTGAAGACGTCAACCAGTCGAGGAGGCGACTTAGGAGACCGAGGAGGACATGGGGAGCAGATATCCACACTTATTCAGCACTCCATGTATGATTCTAGACCCGTCCAAGGACGAACTTTTGTTTAAGAGGTGGAGAATATTGTGTTATGGCTTGCGGGGATAGTTAGTTTGGATTTTGGAAGGGTTTGGGTTGAAATCGAAATGCTTGGTTGCTTAATAGTGGACTAAAATGCCCAAGTTTGACTTGAGTCAACATTTTGAATAAACAACCTTTGAATCGGTATTTGATGGTTCTAATAGGTTCGTATGATGATTAATTTGGACTTGGGGGTATGTTCAAATCGAGTTTCGGGTGATCCGGGAGCATTTAAGCGCTTAATGTTGAAAGTTGGTGCATTGAAGGTTTTCAAGTTCTTTAAATTTTGTTTGAAGTAAACTTCAGTGTTATCGAGGTCCGTTTGGAATTCTGAGCATGGGAATAGGTCTGTATGGTGATTCATGACTTGTACACAAAGTTTGATCTCATTCCGAGTTGTCTAAGTAAGTTTCAACGAGTTCTCAGCTAGTTGAAAAGTTTGAAATTCATAAGTTGATTCAATTTGATTTTGGGGTGCTATTCTTAGTTTCAGTGTTGTTTTACGTGTTTCGAGGGTTCGATCAGGTCCGTATTATGTTTATGGACTTTTTGGTTCGATTGGACGAGGTCCAGGGTGGCTCTGGTGAATTTCGGACCACCCGAAGCTAAGTCTGAAGTTCTCTATTCCTGGTTATGGTTTCCTTCTTCGCGAACGTGGAGGTGGAGTCGTGTTCACGGAGAAGGAATTAGGGGACTGCGCATTTTGCCCTACGCATTCGCGAACAACAGGACGCATTTGCTAAGCTTTAGAACATGTGGTCTTTGTCTTCATGTGTCTAGGCCCGCGTTTGCGTAGAATAAAGGACCTGAGGTGGGTCAGCCATCTTTGCTCTTCGCGTTCGAGAAGGGCTGACCGCGTTCCCGAAGCATAGGTGGGCAAGCCTTTATGATCCCGTGTCTTCCCTCGCATTCGCGATGAAGACCTTCTGGGCCTCGTCCAGCTTTGCCTTCGCGATCGCAAGAAAAGGGTCAACTGGGCAGTGTCTTGATTTAAAGATGAGACTTAGGTTTATTTTTTCCATTTCTCGTTTGTGTGGTCCGAATTTGGAGCTTTTTGGAGAGGAATTTTTATCAAGAATTATAAAGTGAGTGATTTCTACCTAAAAGTTAAATACATAGATTATGAGTAGATTTTAACGTGTAAACTGTGAAAATTTTAGGAATATGTTGAAAAACCTTGGTTTTCATAAAAATGAGATTAGACCACAAAAATGATTATGAAATTGGGTCAAAATTATATATTTATGTTGGTGAGGTTACGGGTGACATTTATTTACAAAAATTTCCGAAATCCAAGCATGTAGGCCCGGGGAGAATTTTAGGAATCTTTTAATTTTTGTTGGGTAATTACTCTAACAATTAAATTATAAACTTTTGAGCATATATTGTTTAGTTTGTACAATATTTGGTTAGTTTCGGATTGCGTGGCACCGATTTGAGGCTTTTAGTGCGAATTGTGGACCCGGAAGAGGACTTGAAAACGAGGTATGTTTCTTGCCTAACCTTGTAAAAGGGAATTATTCTTGTAGGCGTTAAGAATGGTTATTTGCTAATAACTGCGGGTGATACGTGCGCACGATGTGACGAGAGTCCGTACGTAGCTAAAATTATGCTTATATTCGGGTAGTTTTAGGACTCTACCGTGTAATACTTGTATTATTTGCACTGAACTTGTTAGTTTAATTACCCAAATTTGGAATTGAAATTGGATAAAGGAACTGTAAATACTGAGCTTCATTACTTTGAGTCTTGGCGGAATACTTGATTGTTAGTGGAACTTATGCCTTCTTTGAGTATTATTCTCATGTGGTAGTTGTTAATCGGAGTTTGTAGAGTATTCTCTATTCCTGTGGATCGGGCCGAACGCCTTGACATTATAATAGATGCATCTATGGTTCGTGCCGGTCGACCCTCGGTAGTGTACACACTATTCTGGATCGGGTCGTACGACCTTGGCATAAATCATGCATGATATTGCTCGTAGTCCGATTATACACGATATTTCTTCTTGATCTGAGACTTGAAAATTACTTGGTGGTTCTTATGTGTGAAATACTTGGCATGTGATAGTTGGAGATTTTAAATTAGTATTATGTTTGAGAATTATAAATTTCTATTTCTTATCTCACTATTATTGTTGTATTTCATGCGTATTTATGATTTCTATATTTTATTTATTGACCCTTAGTAAGTGTCGATGTCGACCCTTCGTCACTACTTCTTCGAGGTTAGACTAGATACTTACTGGGTACATGTTGTTTATGTACTCATGCTACACTTCTGCACTAATCGTGCAGCATCTGAGGCAAGTGCATCTGGTTGTCAGTCAGGCGCGTATCCCCCTACCTGGAAACTTAGTGGTGAGTTGCTCCCTATGCTCCGTTTTTTTAGCACCCGGAGTCTCTTCCTTGTTGTATTTCTTTTTCTGTGTATTTTACTCCAGACAATAGTATAGGAGGTTTTGTATATTCTACTAGCTTGCTCGTGCACTTGTGAAACCGGATTTTGGAAAATTCTAGTAGAGATTTCATGGTTTTTTATTATTAAATTCACTACTTCACTCTTTCGTTTATTTCATGCTTTACATTATTACGGTCACTTAGGAGTGGGCGTTCGGTACTTCGGTACGGTATTTAAGAATTTCAATTTGGTAATTTGGTATTCGGTATATCAATTGTGCATATCAAATACCGTATCAAAGTAGTTCGGTATGATATGGTATTTCTTAATTTGGTACGGTATGGTTTCGGTACGGTTCGATATTTAAAGAAAAAATTAGTTTCTCCACTGGTTCGACGTCCCTCACTTGTAATTATGACTTTATGGCTTCACATATATGTTCCAATCATATTATCCATTGCTAAAAGTTAAATGGTCAAAGGGCAGAGTCTAGTTCATGTTAGCACCAGGTTATTCCAACAATTATAGAAAAGGTTCTGCACCAAAGACATGATCTTAAATTAACCAAACAGTGGAACCGGTCCTCATTTTTTAGTAGGCGAGGACAAAAAAACTTTACAGCTTGCTCTTTAGGGAAGAATCAGTTTACCTTTTTTCTTTCTTCGACTGTAGAAGAACTTTAAAGCAGTTAGAAACAACTATATGTTTCAAGCAGTAGAAGCAAAGCGCAAGCAAAATGAAAAGGTTAATCGCTGTAAGAAAGAAGAAAAAATCAACAATTAAATAAAAAAATAATAAAAGTTTCAGAAAATAATACTTAAAAAGAGTTGAAGATTACCAGAATTACATGTCCAAAGAAGGCAAAATACTACAACTGACAGAAATATTTCGGTATTTTAGTTTACCGAAATATCAAAATTTCAATACCGAGAATCATACCCTACGAACTTCTAAATATATTATACTGAATTAGTACCGAAGAACCGATACCGAAATATCGAATTAATTCGGTCTGGTTCGATTTTTCGATTTTTCGGATTTTATGCCCACCCCTAAGGTCACCTACTGATCGTTCCCTAATCAAATAAAATCAATGACTTTAAAAATATTAAAATGAACAATTAAATAGATAGTTCACCGTTGGCTTGCCTAGCGGTGACGTTGGGCGCTATCACGGCCTTAATGGATAGTATCAAAGCTCTAGGTTCACATAGGCCTCACAAGTCAAGAACGAGCCTAATAGAGTCTTGCGGATCGGTGCGGAGACATCCGTACTTATCTTCGAGAGACTATAGGGCGTTAGGAAACTTCTCTTTCTTCATCTCCTATCGTGCAGTTGATGTTGTGCTAAGTATCTTTCTCTTATTCTCCCATAGATTGTGAGAACGCGCGCGACAGATGTACCCTGCAGTGGAGGAGCTGCTCCCCCGGTTGCTAGAGGCCGAGGGAGGGCTCCAGCTCCTGCTAGAGGACGAGGGCGTCCTAGAGTTGCTCCCGTAGTGCCACCAATAGATCTAGTGGAGGATCCTGTTTGTCACGCCCCGAACTCGAGTAGCGCGACCGGCGCTCAACCGAGTAAACCCAATCGACCAAGCCTAATTTACATTAACCTCTCATCATTACTCATTCATGATTTATCAAAACATCGTTAAATCATGACTTTTAAATTGAATACATTTGGCTCAATCGCCTATAATCTTTCTCATGATGGGTGTGTAGCCTCATAAATACTGTGAACATAAATACATGACAAAACTCAAATTATTAATTACATGACCCACAGTTTACATGGGGCTTCTATGACAATAGATACCTAAGTACATAAACCAACTAGATTCAAATACCCACTGGAACGGCAGCGGGCTCACCATAATCTGCTGGGAAGAAGACCCCTATCAAAGATCTATATCATCCTGTAGAAGTATACCTGCATCCATGAAAAGATGCAGTGCCCCCGGCAAAAGGGGCATAAGTCCATGTGGAATAGTACTCGCATGTAAGGCAAACAGAACAATATATGAAATTATGATAACTCAAATAAGAGGCATATAAAGTACATCATAAACTACGAAACATCCCATAGATTCACATTTCAAGTCTCGTTATGCTTACATCATTTTTAAAGTTCTTTTAGGATTAATTGTGCCATAGGAACTATGCGTGGAATACATAATATAAGGTAATTGAAACAACATGTACAAACAAGACCAATGAAAGTGGCACCTATTGTCTGCGTTAACAATGCATCTCACTAGACCGTCCATATCCATCTTTTATCTTACACCTATACGTTTAACCTGTGCATTTCATAGACCGATCACATTGTTTACTTACACAATACACTTGTGCCTTTCATAGACCATTCATAGGATCAAAACATAATACACCTGTGCGTTTCATAGACCCTTCACAGTATCACCTATACAATACACATGTGCGTTTCATAGATCGTTCACAGTGTTTACTTACACAATACACCTGTGCGTTTCATAGACCGTTCAGTGAATCATAACACATTATTATGCACATGACCATATATAAACCCAAAGCGACATGACTAGCGCTACTTTTAAGGTTGTAAGTTCCCGGATCATTGGAACACTTCATGTTCATGCTCATCATGGAGAAATACACCTCATTACATTAGCACATGTGTGGTAAATCAATAAGTCAATTTCAATGGCACATGGTCCAAATACGTTTTCCATAAGATTTATCGTCACTTAGCATAGGACATCCCTCTTCCACTTCATTATATACTCCCTTGTCATCTTAAGGTCATTAGCTAAGTTCATGATTCTTGGGAACTTAACGTCGAAGTCATTTACATTAATTATTTTAGAAGTATACATACTATGATTGAAACCTTTGGGACTTACAACACCTTATAATTCTCATTTTGGCAAATGGCCACATTTCATGTTCATTCTATCACTTACTTGTAGTTGCCATGGGTGATCACAGGACGTCAAGAACATTTAAAATATTTAGGAATAGCATAAACTCTCCTCATGAGGGTGTAGAAGCTTATAACACATTGGAAACTTAAGTACAAATACGCTCATTCATAACCTTTCACACCATATATAAGTTCACAATTACTTTCAGTTACTTACAACATCATTATTTCATTGGCTCCCTTGGCTATATATATTATTCTTCACTCATGGCACTGTGGCCGTATATCATATTCCGCACTTTCATTTCTTACTTTCAAGGATTATCATCATATAGAATACTCTTGAAATACCTTTCCCCAAAAGGGAAATACACAATTTCAACTCATGAATATGTAAGAACTCAAAACATATTGGAAATACCTACCAAACATAGCATTAGTTAGAACAACCACATTTGGACATGACTTGAGTATATAAGCTTTTGGATAATTCTATTTTCGGAGTCAATTCGGAATAGTTGAATCAAGGCTCATTTCATAATATTTCACACATCTTTTAATTTCATTGGTGCTATAGGCCACAAGTATAACTTTCATTCTTGGCACGGTGTCCACACTTTATATCCCCAACTCACTACTTTCACTTTCGATCATATTTATAGATTATCGACAGCAAGGAATCCCTAATCACGACTTTTAGTAAACCTTTAAGATCATGAATAACAAGTACCAGAGGGTTGGAAAGCTTAGAAGCTAAACGAAAAATATGTTTCGTCGAAAGTTGATTAAGTTTGGAATGTTATAACATGTACGTTGGGGTGAGACTAGGGTTCATAACATGATAAGGAGATTATGTTATGATTTATTTTAGTCGTATGATAGTCGTGTGCTACATTCTGAAGTCAAGCGAGTGGTGGAACAAAAGTTGGCAAAGGTCATCACAAGTTACATTCATAAATGTGCTGAAAATTAGGTCAAATGTAGTGGAGCTTTTCTCCCAATGTACTTGTAATTACGGGATGATTTACCTACCAAATTGAAAATATAAGAGTCTAGTTTCTAACACATTTAACCTTTTGTCGATACAACATCAGAGTAGAGATATTCACGTTTTCGGGAGGCTGCGCAAGCAGCTCCCATGGGACCCACAAACTCGGTGTAAAACTCCAGCTTGTATTTAAGTCAATTCTAAGTCGTTTTAACTAACTTTTCTCATCCAAGACAGTTCCTAAACCCTCCTAAATTCTCTCCAAGGGTTCCTCCATGATTCTAGGGTGAAAACTTAAGATAAAAATATGAATCCAATGCTAGAAATTCTGTGGTGCTTGCTAGATCGTAGTTCTTCATCTTGTGGGTGTTTTGGAGGGTTCTTCAAAGGTAATTAACCTCAGATTTCGTGTTGTTCTTGCTGATTAAGGTAATAATCAGTCCTTCCTTCATATATATTAGATTTTCAAGGCGAACTACAAGTGTTTACATACCAACTTGAACACCAAAAGTTGATTCAAGAAAAGAATACAACACTGTGTCTAGCTGAAATTTCAAGTTGTTGCTACTGGCTAGGGTGAGTATAACATCCTACTAATTTTTCTTAAGCTTTCTTGTATGTTGGTTAAGTTTTTAGGATGATAAACTACAAGATAATACTTGGATTAGCTTGAGATGTTGTTGTTCTTGATGGATTGATTTGAAAGTTGCTCCTATGAACTTTAAGTGGCTGGAAATTATGGAAAATAATTTGGCTATGATATTGTTAGTATGATTATGTTGGTTTACATGTCAATCTTTTTGAGGAAATTGGTAACTAGAAAAGAAATGGCTATAAAGCACTTGGAAGGTCCACAATGATATTCTCATGTATTAGGCTATTTCGGTTAGCTTTGAAATTGAATACAAGGTTGGAAATCCTTTAAATGGTATTGGTTATTATACGGTATATATTACTAAGTTCAATAATGAATGATAATGGGGTTGAAGAGTACTAAAGGGATTCAATCCGAGCTTTCCGCTCGTCGTGATATTTTGATGACTTTTTAATGAAATATTTTGTACCCTATTTGTTCTTATTGTATTGCTTTGGTTGTAGTTGTTCGTATATGGTATTGGAGGAGGACCTTGTTACGGGGGAGATGCTTCCCAAATTTACATAAACAAGCTGACAGTTTAAGTTACGGACTTAGCCTTTACTCAGCACTGATTTTGAATCTCCTTATGCTATGGTAGATTGAGGTTGAGTTGTTTGAAGAATTGCTTGGAAGGTATTAAGGACTCAACGGAGTTAAGGTATGTTAAGGCTATCCGTTCTTTCCGTTTGGCATGATCCATATGATACAAACAAAACGAGCAAATGCACAATTTTTACAAATGACTCTGTTCATAGAAGTACTAAGGATGCCTGTGTTCTTGATTCCCCATGTGTCCTGTTATTATATCGTCTGTTCATGGATCTCAGATAATACACGTAAGTTGATAAAGTTTATTTCATGATATTAACCAAAGGCATATTGATGACATCCCGAGAGATCTTATTGACTTACTTATTATGCATTGCATTCATTTATATATGCACATAGATCCATGACCAGATGGCATTATATATGCATATATTATATGTATATGGGGTATGGGGAAAGGTTATGGCGCTATATACGCATCACCACCTGATCAGCTGGTCTACATTGATGATTTCGCCCATAGAGGTCGAGATGATATGATGGGATGCCTCAGAGGCTTAATGATGTTATGTACGCATATACCTATGCATGATATGACATTTATACGCATATGCATGACATTATAAACATTTCATGATTCACAGAGCTATTCAGACTTACATGTTAAGTTCTTTACTCCATGTTTCTTTCATATATTTTATTTACTACTTTCATACCTTACATACTCGGCACTTTATTTGTACTGACGTCCTTTTTTCCCGGGGATGCTGCGTTTCATGCCCGCAGATCCCGATAGAAAGGTTAACAGTCCTCCTTTTAGGCAACCAGCTCAGTGAAAGGTGTTGGTACACTCCACTTGCTCTGGAGTTACTTATTTGGTCAGTATGCTTTAGACATGTATTTATTGGTATAGCGGGGCCCTGTCCCAGCCTTTATGACGTTTATGTACTCTTAGAGGCTTGTAGACAGATGTCATGTACATGAAAGATTGTATGGCCTTGTCGTCCTATGTTCAGTGTACGAGTGATCATTTTGGTCTTATAGGCCCGCTTGTCACATGTATAAGTTTCTATATCATGCTGGGTCATCCTCTGTCTAGTATTCTCTTATGTTTTATTCTGGTTATCTCATAATGGACCTTCTGGCCCATTTAGCCATGATGGTATGATAAGAAAGATATGTTACGTTGGTGCTCGGTTGAGTAAGGCACCAGGTGTCTGTCGCGGCCCCTCCTATTTGGGTCGTGACATCGGGTGTTGCAGAACGGAGAATAGGGAGCAGCTCACCACTAAGTCTCCGGGTAGCGGGGGTACGCGCTTGACTGACCACCAGATGCACCTGCCTCAGATTCTGCATGATTAGTGCAGAAGTGTAACATGAGTATATAAATAACACATACCCAGTAAGTATCTAGTCTAACCTCGAAAAAGTAGTGACAAGGTGTCAACATCGACACTTACTAAGGGTCAATAAATAAAATATAGAAATCATAAGTAGGCATGAAATACAGCAATAATAGTGAGATAAGGAACATAAATTCATAATTCTCAAACATAATATTAATTTAAAATCTCCAACTATCACAGGCAATTTAACACATAAGAACCACCAAGCAATTTTCTAGTCTCAGATCAAGAAGAAATATCAAGTATAATCAGACTCCGAGCAATACCATGCACGATTTGTGCCGAGGTCGTACGGCCCGATCCAAAATAGTGTGTACGAGGGTCGACTGACGCAAACCATAGATGCATCTATTATACTGCCGAGGTGTTCTCCCGATCCACAGGTATATAGAATACTCTACAAATTCTGATTAACGACTACCACATAAGAGTAATACTCAAAGAAGGCATAAGTTCCGTTAACAATCAAGTATTCCGCCAAGACTCAAAGTAATGAAGCTCAGTCTTTTCAATTCCTTTATCCAATTTCAATTCAAAATTTAGGTAATTAAACTAACAAGTTGGGTGAAAATAATACAAGTAATACACGGTAGAGTCCTAAAACTACCTCGATATACGCATGATTTTAGCTATGTACAGACTCTCGTCACATCGTGTGCACGTAGCACCCACAGTTATTAGCAAATAACCATTTATAACACCTACGAGAATAATTCCCTTTTACAAGGTTAGGCAAGAGACTTACCTCGTTTCCAATTCCTCTTCCCGATCCACAATTCACAGTAAAAGCCTCAAATCGGAGCTACGCAATCCAAAACTAGCCAAATGTTATACAAACCTATCAATATATGCTCAAAAGTTTATAATTTAACTATTAGAGTAATTACCAACCCAAATTGGAAGATTCCTAAAATTCGCCCCCGGGCCCACATGCCCCGATTCTAAAACTTTTCATAAATAAATGTTACCCATATCCTCATGAACACAAATATATAATTTCTACCCAATTCTATAATCATTTTCGTGGTCTAATCCCATTTTTATCAAAACTTAGGTTTTTCAACAAATTCCTAAAATTTCCACATTTTACATGTTAAAATCTACCCATAATATATATATTTAACTAACACTAGGTATAAATCACTCACCTTATAATTCTTGATGAAAACCCCTCTCGAAGAAGCTCCAAATTCGGACAACACAAATGAGAAATGAGAAAAATAAGCCTAAGTCTCATCTTTAAATCAAGACACTGCCCAGTTGACCCTTCTTCATGATCGCGGAAGAAGCCACGCGATCGCAAAGGCAAAGCTGGCCCATGCCCAGGAGGTCTTCATCGCAAACGTGAGGGAAGACACGCGATCGTGAAGGCTTGCCCAGCCTGAGCTTCGTGAACGCGATCAGCCCTTCGCTAACGCGAAGAGAAAAGCTGGCTAACCCACCCTAGGCCCTTTATTGTACACGAATGCGAGCCTGGTGCCGCCAATGCAAAGGCCACAGGTCCTGAGCTTCGTGAACGTGACTTGTTCTTTGCAAACGCGTAGGGAAAAATGCCCAGTCCTGCAATTCCTTCTACGCGAACGCGACTCCACCCCCGCGTTCGCGAAGAAGGAAACCAGAACCAGCAATAGCAGAATTTCGGACTTAGCTCTGGGTGGTCAGAAATTCACCCGAGGCACTCGGGACCCCGTCCAATCGCACCAACAAGTCAATAAACATAATACGGACCTTCACAAACCCTCGAAACACATAAAACAACATCAAAACTAAGAATCACACTCCAAAACCAAATTGAATCAACTTATGAACTTCAAACTTTTCAACTAGCTCAGAATTCGTCGAATCTTACTTAGACAACTCGAAATGACACCAAATTTTGCGTACAAGTCATAAATCACCATACAGACCTATTACTAGGCTCGGAATTCCAAACAGACCTCGATAACATCGAAGTCTACTTCAAACCAAATTTAAAGAACTTGAAAACCTTCAATGCGCCAACTGTCAACATTAAGCGCCAAAACGCTCCCAGATCACACGAAAATCGATCCGAACACACGCCCAAGTCCAAAATTATTATACGAGCCTATTGGAACCATCAAATCCCAGTTCCGAGGGGGTTTACTCAAAATGTTGACTTATGTCAAACTTGGCCATCTTAGACTACTATTAAGGAACGAAGTATTCAGATTTCAACTCGAACCCTTCCAAACCCAAAACAACCATCCCCGCAAGTCATAACACAGTAAAAGAAAATACGGGGATTCTTAATTAGGGGAACGGGGATCTAGAAATCAAAACGACCAGTCGGGTCATTACATTCTCCACCTCTTAAAAAAATGATCATCCTAGAACGTGTTTGGAATCATACATGGAGTGCTGAATAAGTGTGGATATCTGCTCGACTAGTTGACCCCTCCACTAGACCTTTATTGCAAAATTCTTCTTAGACCTCAACTGGCGAACCTGCCTGTCACCAATGACAATTGGCTCCTCCTCATAACCCAAGCTCTCATCTAGCTGAACTATGTTGTAATCTAACCCATGCGACGTGTCGACATGGTACTTTCGGAGCATAGACACATGAAAAATTGGATGAACTCCCGATAGACTGGGAGGCAAAGCAAGCTCATAATCAACCTCTCCAACTCGCCTCAACACCTCAAATGGGCCAATAAACTTTGGGCTCAACTTGCCCATCTTCCCGAAACACATAATGCCCTTAATCAGCGAGACTTTTAGGAGAACCTTCTCGTCCACCATAAATGATAATTCACGCGCCTTCTGATCCACATAGCTCTTCTGTCTGGACTGTGCTGTGCAAAGTTGTTCCTGAATCAACTTTACCTTCTCCAAGGCATCCTTTACTAAATCAGTGCCATATAACCTAGCCTCGTCGTCCTCAAACCGTCCAATGGGCGAGCGACATTACTGACCATATAAATCCTCAAATGGAGCCATCTCGATGCTGGATTGGTAACTGTTGTTAAAAGCAAACTCGACCAGAAGCAAGAATCGATCCCACTGCCCTCCGAAGTCAATCACACATGCTCTAAGCATATCCTCCAGGATCTGAACTGTCCGCTCCGACTGCCCGTCGGTCTGCGGATGAAAGGCTATGCTTAGCTCTACCCGGGTACCCAACTCGCTCTGTACTACCCTCCAGAAATGCAAAGTGAACTGTGGGCCTCTATTTGAAATAATGAAAACAGGCGCACCATGCAACCAGACAATCTCTTGAATGTAAATCTGGGCCAATCTCTCTGAAGAGTATGTAGTCATCACTGGAACAAGGTGTGGCGACTAGGTCAACCTGTCGACAATGACCCAAATGACATCAAAACTTCCTCAACGTCCGCGGCAACCCAACTACAAAGTCCATAGTGATGCACTCCCATTTCCACTGCGGTATAACCATCTGCTGAAGTAGGCCACCTTGCCTTTGGTGCTCATATTTAACCTATTGAAAATTTAGGCATCTCGCTACATACTCACCTATGTCCTTCTTCATTTGCCACCACCAATAATGCTACCTCAGGTCGCGATACATCTTCATAGCTCCAGGATGAATAGAATACCGAGAACTGCGTGCCTCATCTGGAATTTTCTCCCTCAAGCCATCAACATTAGGAACACATAGGCGACTCTAGAGTCGCAGAACACCATCCTCACCAACAGTAACCTCCTTGGCACCACCCTTTAGTACCGTCTCTCTAAGAACCAGCAAGTGTGGATCATCGTACTAACAAGCCTTGATTGGCTCAAATAATGAAGACTGATCCACAACACATGCAAGAACTTGACTAGGCTTTGAAATATCCAACCTTACAAGTCTATTAGCCAAGGACTAAATGTCCAAAGCCAATGGCCTCTCCTCTATTGAAATGAATGCCAAACTACCCATACTCTCGGCCTTTCTGCTCAAGGCATCCGCAACCACATTCGCCTTGTCGGGATGATAAAGGATGGTAATATCATAGTCCTTCAGTAACTCAATCCACCTACGCTACCTCAAATTAAGATCCCTCTGCTTAAATAAATGCTATAAGCTACGATGATCAGTGTAAACCTCACAGGACACCCCATAAAGATAATACCTCCAGATCTTGAGAGCATGAACTATCGTGGCCAACTCCAAACTATGTACGAGGTAATTCTTCTTGTGGGGCTTCAGATGATGTAAAGCATATGTAATAACTCACTTATCCTGCATTAATACACAACCCAGGCCAACGCGTGAAGCGTCACAATACACAGTATATCTCCTTGAATCGGAAGGAAACACTAACACCGATGTTGTAGCCGATGCGGTCTTGAGCTTCTGAAAGCTTGCCTCACAATAATCAGACCATCGGAATAGAGCACCCTTTTTGGTCAATCTATCAAAGGTGCCATAGTAGGTGAGAAGCCTCCATGAATCGACAATAATAACCTGTTAACCCCAAGAAACTCTTGATCTCGATCGCTGTGTAGAACGAGGCCAACTCTGGACTACCTCGATCTTTTTGGGATCTACCTTAATACCCTCACCTGATACAACATGCCCCAAGAATACCACAGAATCCAACCAGAACTCGTATTTGGAGAACATAGCATATAGCTTCTATTCCCACAAGGTCTGAAGCACAACTCTCAAATGCTGCTCGTGCTCCTCCATACTACGCGAGTAGATCAATATGTCATCAATGAAGACAATGGAAAATGAGTCAAGATATGGCCTAAACACCTAGTCCATGAAATCCATAAATGTTGTCGGGGCGTTAGCCAAGACGAAGGACATCATTAGAAACTCATAGTGCCCATATCTAGTCCAGAAAGCCGTCTTCGGAAAGTCCGAAGCACGAATCTTCAGCTGATGATACCCATATTAGAGATCATCCTGGCACCCTGCAACTGGTCAAATAAATCATCAATACACGACAACGGGTACTTGTTCTTAATGGCAATCTTGTTTAACTGACGGTAATCAATGCACATCCGTATACTCCTATCCTTCTTTTTCACAAACAACACTGGCGCACCCCAAGGCGACACACTCGTCCTGACGAATCCCTTCACTAGAAACTCATCAAGTCGTTCCTTCAACTCCTTTAACTCTTTCGGAGCCATGCAGTACGGTGGAATAGAGATAGGCTGGGTACCTAGCGCCAAATCAATATTGAAATTGATATCACGATCTGGTGGCATGCCGGGTAGATCGGAAGGAAACACATCAGAGAACCCCGCACCATGGGCATTGAATCAATTGTGGGTGTCTCTATAGTAGTTTCCCAAACGTAAGACAAATAAGCCAAACAACCCTTCTCGACCATATGTCGAACCTTAAAGAAAGAGATAACCTGGCTAGATATCCTGATAGATGAACCCCTCCACTCCAATCTAGGCAACTCTGGCATTGCCAAGGTAAAAGTCTTGACATAGAAATCAAGAACGGCATGGTACGGAGACAACCAGTCCATGCCTAGGATGACCTCAAGAATGGTCATGTCGAGCAATAGAGGATCCACTCTGGTCTCCGAACCACAAAAAGTCAAAATACAGGACTGATAAATCCAATCCACAACAACAGAATCGCACACTAGCGTGGAGACATATACAGGATCACCCAAGGAATCATGAGTGACACCCATATAATAAGCAAATAGAGATGAAACATATGAATATGTAGACCCTGGATCAAATAGTACCGATGCATCCCTACCACAAATAGAAATAATACTTTTGATCACGGTGTTTGAGGCTACCACATTTGGTCTGGCTGGAAAAGTATAAAACCTGGCTGGAGCACCACCTGATTAGCCTCCACCTCTAGGGCGACCCCTATCCTCCTGCCCTCCGCCTTTGGTCGGGCAAATGGTTGGTGCAGCAGTTGGTGCGGTGATCATGGGTTGATGCCCCTGCTGTACTGCCTTGTCTCAAAGTCTGGGGCAAAATCTCCTCACATGACCAAGCTCCCCGCACTCATATCAACCTCTGGGTGCGGAAGATGATTGATCTTGAGTATGACCCTAAGGACTTGAACACCCACTAGAAGAACCCTAAATAGCCGGTGGACGGTAGGAGCTCTCTAGAATGGCGCTGAAATAAGGCTGCATTGGAGCACCCCGAGAAGGCGGCGATGTTGAATATGTGAGCCTGCTAGATTGGCCCCTCACAAACTGACCTCTGCCCCCAGAAGGAGCACCACTGAACACTCTAGAAAATCGAGGCCGCATGTCCCTCAGCGCATGCTGTCAGCCTTGCTGACGGATACCCTCGATCCTCCGAGCTATCTCTACAACCTGCTGGTGAGGAGTCCCCATCTCAATCTCTCGAGCCATAGTAACCTAGATATCATAGAGCAAGCCTGCAATAAACCTCTGCACTCTCTCTGCATCAGTGGGGAGTATCATAAGTGCATGGAGAGACAACTCAGAGAATCTCGCATCATAATCGGTCATAGACATCTGACCCTGCTGGAGCCGCTCGAACTGACACCGTAACTCTTCCCTCTGAGAGGGTGGAATATATCTCTCCAAAAATAAATGTATGAACTGGTCCCAAGTCAAGGGACGAGAACCTGCTGGTCTGTTGAGAAGATAGGACTGCCACCATCTACGGGCCATGCCCTCTAGCTGAAATGTGGTGAAGTCCACCCCGTGGAACTCCAATAATCTCATGTTGTGTAGTCTGTCCCTACAACGATCAATAAAGTCCTGCGGGTCCTCATGTTGCTCACCACCAAAGGCAGGAGGATGTAGCCTGGTCCATCAATCCAACAGCTTATGCGGCTCGCCGGTCGTGGTTGGTCTAGGCTCTGGTATAGCCGCTACAACTGGCTGAGCCCCACCCACAGGCAGTTCACCTAGGGTCTGATATACCCCAGCAACATGCCCTGGATTATGAGCGGTAGGGGTCTATGCTCCATCTCCAGCCCGAGATGTGGCTGGGTCGCTGGAAATAAACCAGCCTGTGTCATAGAGTCCATGAACCGCAGCATACGACCCATGACCTCCTGAAATCCTAGTGCGAACATGAAATCTTCCGGGGCCGGCTTAGCTGCAGGTACCTCATCCTACTCGTCAATAACGGTGTAAGGCCCCGTTAAACTTTCCTAATGATTTAAGATTTTAAGTGCCACCAACAATATTTGGGAATGACGTGTTCAAGTATTAAAGGAGACCCATGGGATAGAACCACATTATTTTGAAATAAAAATACATGTTTAAGGTGTGTTGGAACATGCTAAGAAGTTTTGTGAATGGCAAGAATTTGTGTGGAACACGTTGAATACATTAAGTGGAAAGGATGTCTCAATTCGCACAAGATCCTACCTCAAACGCATGCTTCTACCAAACTATAACACCTTAGGAGGTGATCTACCTATCAAATTAAATTCCTTGTCTAGTTTCCAATGCATCAAAACGTTTGTCATTTGGACACTCCTATAAGAAGTTATAACCAAATTCCCAAAGACTGGCAGAATGCGATTCTGCGGTCAATTCTGCGACCGCAAAATCATTATGTGAACCGCAAAAAGTGGTATGCAGACCGCAGAATGGTCACAGACCGGTCCAGTGCAGCCCAGTTCTGGGCATCAGTTTCGGTCCATTTTGCGGACCGCATACCTGTTCAGTGGTCAGTTCTGCAACCGCAGACCTGAGTTTAGAGGGCCCATTTTCCTATTTTTATAACCCGGCCCTATTTTGATAAATAGCCTTTGGGGCTTATTTTTGGGTGATTATCTGATGATTTTAGAGAGAAGTGAGAGTGTTCTAGAGAGAGGAAGAAGCTCAAGTGCGTTGTTCATCAAGATCTTGTCCATGCTTTGAAATCCAACAAGGAAATCTCACAAGATCTTCACTCAAGAAGTAAGGTTCCATACCCTAGTTTTCAATTTCGAATTTGGGTAGAAGATGGTTGATTAAGAGTGTGATTCTTGGGTGTGAGAGTATTATGCATACATGCATGTACCAATAAGGTTTGTGGAAGATTTTTGAGCCCAAATGGGTAAAGATTGGGTTGTGAAGTGAAAGGAATCTTGTGGAAGAACCTTGTAACCAATTTGCACATCTAGTGTTTGATAAAATGCTCAAATGAGCTGAGGCCATGAATATCTTCTTAATTTGTGTTCAATTTTTTTATGTCCAAAAATAGATTGAAGTTGCTAGGATTTCCAGAACATTGTAGTAACTTAAGGAAAGCTCAAAGCGAGGTATGTTGGCTAAACTTCTCTCCTAGAATTGAATCCCATGATGTTCTTGTAAGTCCCAAGTTATCCATTATAAATTAACTATTCCGAATAAGCTTTGTGTTGAAAGGTATATGTTCAAAATTTGTTCCGGAAGCTCTTATCATATGTTATTATCCTTCGGAAATGTGTTCAAAGCATGAGTTGGGTATAAAATGTTATGACTCCAAGTAGTGTTTCAAGTGAAGGCTATTATGCCAAATTGTGTAAGAAGTCTCAATGTGCATAAGGCTAATTGCTTAAATATTTTTCACCTCCAAGGTAAAATGATTAACTTACTTTATGTACCTTCAAAGATGATCTCATTTCTGATCTTACTTCAATTGAATTACAACGTACTTTTGCATACGAAAAAATGGGGTGTAACACCCGGAGTCTCTTCCTTGTTGTATTTATTTTTCTGTCTATTTTACTCCAGACAGTAGTATAGGAAGTTTTGTATATTCTACTTTCTTGCTCATGCACCTGCGACGTCGGGTTTTGGGAAATTCTAGTAGATATTTCATGGTTTTTTATTATTATATTCACTACTTCACTCTTTCGTTTATTTCATGCTTTGCATTATTACTGTCACCTACTAATCGTGCCCTTATTAATAAAATCAATGATTTTAAAAATATTAAAATAAACAAGTAAATGGATAGTTCACCGTTGGCTTGCCTAGCGGTAACGTTGGGCACGACCTTTAGCGGGAATTGGGTCGTGACAGTTAGGCAACACCATGCGTGAACATCCAATTTAATTATCTCTTTTTAACTTTTAAGAACAGAAGTTTCCTCTAAAACACCAAAATAAGTAAGATCTCATGCAACCATACATACCTCTCTCTCAAAAATATCAAGTGTGAGTAATACATCAACCATAGTGGTAGTAATAATAAGTACAACAATACATAAATGCTAGAAGCCCCCAAAACTCGGTGCCACAAGTGCATGAGCAATCTAGAGAATATACAACAACAACTGTCTGAAGTATTATTGACAAAAATAGTAAACAAATTAGAGGAAGACTTCGGTGCTGCAGATCGAAGAAAGGCAAGCAGCTCACCACTAAGTCTCCGTGGAAGTGCGGCTACGCGCCAGTGTGACCACTGGAAGTACATGTCTTAGTACCTGCACATTCAGTGCAGAAGTGTAGCGTGAGTACATAAAACAATGCCTACCCAGTAAGTATCTAGTCTAACATTGAAGAAGTGCAGACGAGGGGTCGACTTGACACTTACTAGTGGTCAAACAGTAATAATAATACATAAAGTAAACATGGAGGATGTACAACAAGTAGTAACGAAATAGACAAAGCATTAATAATAAATCTCCAACATAGGCCTATATCAAATCACTAAAATGTCATAACCGGCCTCGAAGACGCTAACTCAACTGTTATCATAACCAATTCCAGCCTCAAGTATTAAGCACGAGTCTGTTGAGGCGAATGGACCGATCCCATAGGAAAATGATACTCAGTACTGTCGAGGCGAACGACCCTATCCCATAAGAGTAGTGATACACAGTACCGCCGAGACAAATGGCTCGATCCCATAATAAAAGTATAACTATACTGTTGAGGCGATCGACCCGATCCTATAAGAGTAATTTACATCACTGCCGAGGCGAATAGCCCGATCCTATGAATGTAGATAAATTACCTCACTCGCAGAAATACATGCGAGTCGAGAAGACACGGATATATAGTTCATCGACTAATTCACAATTTTCCATAGTAAGAGGCTAAGTCAATATTTTATTCTAAATTCAATCTTAGTCATAAATAAGGAAATCAAATACGCAGGATGAGTACAAATAACACAATTAAGGCATGATGTGAATCTAAGTCTACCCGGACTTAACATAGATATAGCTACGTATGGACTCTCGTCACCTCGTGCGTACTTAGCTCCCCACAACAAGTAGCACACAACGATCAATACACATAAGGGGATAAATTCCCTCTTACAAGGTTAGGCAAGAGATTTACCTTGCTTCAAAGTCCTCAATCCGGCTCTTTAACATCACTAGAACTATTCAAACGATGCCGAGCAATCCGAAACTAATCAAAAGTCGCATAAACTAATAAATATATGTTCAAAAGATCATAATTTAACTACTAAACTAATTTCCCAACCAAATTCGGAAAGTCCAGAAAAGTCACCACTGGGCCCACGTGCCTGTATTCCGGAAATTTTCGACTACGTCACCCATAACCTCACGAACTCAAATATATAATTTATTCCTAATCCATGTCCAATTTCGTGGTCAAAATCCAAAAATATCAAATTCTAGGTTTTCTTCCAAAATCCAACAATTTTATCAAATTCCATGTTTAAATCCATATGTAATCTATATATTCAGCTCACAATGTGTAGAAATCACTTACCTCAAGATTGATGATGAAAATGTCTCCTCCAAATCGCTCAAGCATGAGAGAAATGAGTTAAAAATGAGAAAATCCTGACCTTACTAACTTTAAATCTGTCCAGGATTCCTTATACACGATCGCAAAAAAGCTCATGCGATCGCGAAGGCCACACAGACATGCCTAGAAATCCTCCTCTGCAAACGTAAGAAACAGCTCGCGATTGCAATGCTTAGCCGGGCGAGCCAACGCGAACACGAGCAAGTCCCTGCGAATGCGAAGGCAATAAACCCCATCTTCAAAAATTACCCTACGCGATTGTGTTCATGACCAAGCGATCACGATGAACAACCTTCCAAACCCACGCCAGCCCATCTATCTTAGTGCGGTTGCGACCATCACCACACGAACGCGGAGCACAAACTGATCAAGCTTCGCGAACGCGACACCGTCTTTGCGATCACGAAGAGCAAATCCCCTACCAGTCCATTTAACCTTTCGCGATAACGAACCTTCTTATGCGATCACGATGCACACCTAATACACTAGAAACTAGCAGTGATAAAACAAGGAGAATTTGTCTGAAACCATCCTGAAACACACCTGAGGCCCCCGAGACCCGTCCAATCATACTAATAAGTCCCAATACCTTATCCAAACTCTGAAGGCTCGAAACACCACAACTAACATCAATATCACGAATCGACGATAAACGCATTCTTTAAACTTTCAAACTTCGATGAACGCGTCCGAATCACACTTAAACATTTCGGATTGACGCAAAGTTTTACGCACAACTCACAAATCACAATACGACCCTATTCCAAGGCTTGGAATCCAAACAAAATCCGATAATGCCAAAATCTTCTTTGAGTCAAACTTAGGAAATTCTAAAACCTTCAAAATGCAAACTTTCAACAATAAGCATTGAAACACTCCCAGCCTACCCAAATCTTGATCCGAACATATATCCAAGTCCAAAATCATCATACGAACCTATTGGGACCTTCAAATCTTGATTCAGAGGTCGTTTACTCAAAGCGTTAACTCAAGTCAAACTTGGCCACCTAAGGCCACTATTATGGAACCAAGTGTTCCGAATTCAACCTAAATCCTTACAAAACCAAACGAACCACTCCCGCAAGTCATAAAACAGTACAAGCACACACGAGAAGTCTTAAATAAGGAAACAGGGATCTGTAAAGCAAAACGACCGATCAGGTCGTTACATTCTCCACCTCTTAAACAAATGTTCATACTCGAACGGGTTTAGAATCATATGTGGAGTGCTGAATAAGTCCGAATATATACTCTGCATGTCCTCCTCGGCCTCCCAAGTCGCCTCCTCGACTGGTTGGCCCCTCCACGACTGGTTGGCCCCTTCACTGGACCTTTACCGCAACAATCTTCTTAGACCTCAACTGGCAAACCTACTTGTAAACAATGGCAACTGGCTCCTCCTCATAAGCCAAGCTCTCATCTAGCTGAACCTTGTTGTAATCTAACAAATGCGACCTGTTGGCATGGTACTTTCGGAGCATAGACACATGGAAATCGGATGAACTCCCGATAGACTGGGAAGCAAAGCAACCTCCCCAACTCACTTCAACACCTCAAATGGGCCAATAAACCTCGGACTCAGCTTACTCTTATTCCCGAACCTCAAGATACCCTTCATCGGCGAGACCTTCAGGAGAACTTTCTAGCCCACCATAAATGATAAATCAGGCGCTTTCTGATCCACAGAACTCTTCTGTCTGGATTGTGCTGTGCGAAGCTGCTCCTGAATTAAATTCACCTAATCAAAGGCATCCTTTACCAAATCAGTACCATATAACCTAGCCTCGTCGGGCTCAAACCAACCGACGCACGAACGACATCGCCGACCATATAAAGCCTCAAATGGAGCCACCTCGATGCTGGACTGATAACTGTTGTTATAAGCAAACTCGGTAGGTAATAGTCGATCCCATTTCCCTCTGAAGTCAATAACACGTGCTCTGAGCATATCCTCCAGAATCAGAACTGTTCTCTCCGGCCCAGCAGTCTGCGGATGAAAAGTTGTGCCGAGCTTTACCCATGTACCCAACTCACTCTGCACTGCTCTCTAGAAGTGTGACGTGAATTGAGGGCCTCTATCTGAAATGATGGAAATAGGCACACCATGCAATCGGGCAATCCACTGGATATAAATCTGGGCCAACCTCTCTAAATAGTACGTAGACACCATCAGACTAGAGTGTGCAGACTTAGTCTGTCGACAATGACCCAAACAGCATCGAACTTCCTCAATGTCCGCAGCAACCTAACGATGAACTCCATGGTAATGTACTCCCACCTCCACTTCAGTATAACCATCTACTGAAGTAGTCCACCTGGCCTCTGGTGCTCATACTTAACCTGCTGGCAATTCAGACACCTCGCCACTTGCTTGAATATGTCCTTCATCTGTCGCCAGTAGTAATGCTACCTCAGGTCACGATACATCTTCGTAGCACCTGGATGAATACAATACCGCGAACTGTGTGCCTCCTCTAGAATCGTCTCCCTCAGACCATCAACTTTAGGAACACATAGGCGACCCTAGAGTCGCAGAACACCATCATCACCGATAGTAACCTCCTTGGCATCACCCCGTAGCACTGTCTCTCTAAGGACTAACAAGTGCGGATCATCATACTGGCGGTCTTTGATCAGCTCAAATAGTGAAGACTAAGTCATAACATATGCAAGAACTCGATTAGAATCTAAAATATCCAACCTCACAAGTCTATTAGCTAAGGTCTCAATGCCTAAAGCCAATGGCCTCTCCACTGCTGAAATGAATGTCAAACTACCCATACTCTCAGCCTTTCTACTCAAGGCCTCCGCAACCACATTCGCCTTGCCCGGATGATATAGGATAGTGATATCATAGCCCTTCAGTAACTCAAGCCATCTGCGCTACCTCAAATTAAGATCCCTCTGCTTAAACAAATGCTGCGAACTACAATGATTAGTGTAAACCTCACAGGACACCCTATAAAGATAATGCCTCCAGATCTTGAGATCATGAACTATCTCGGCCAACTCCAAATCATGTACGGGGTAATTCTTCTCATGGGGCTTCAACTGACGTGAAGCATATGCAATAACTCACCCCTCCTGCATCAATACACAACCCAAGCCAACTCGTGAAGCATCGCAGTACACAGTATACATCCCTGAACTAGAGGGCAACACTAACACTGATGCTATAGTTAGAGCAGTCTTGGGCTTTTGAAAGCTCACCTTGCAATCATCGGACCACTTGAACGGAGCACCCTTCTAGGTCAATCTAGTCAAGGGTGTTGTAATGGAAGAGAATCCCTTCACAAATCGTTAATAATAACCTGCTAACCCCGATAAACTCCTGATCTCGTCGTTGTGGTAGGAAGAGGCCAACTCTGAAATGCCTCGATTTTCCTGGGATCCACCTTAATACACTCACCTGATACAACATACCCCAAGAAGGCCAGGGAGACTAACCAGAACTCGCACTTGGAGAACTTAGCATATAGCTTCTGTTCTCGCAAGGTCTGAAGCACTAACCTCAAATGATGCTCGTGCTCCTCCATACTACGCGAGTAGATCAATATGGAATCAATAAAGACAATGACAAATGAGTCAAGATACGGCCTGAACACCTGATTCATCAAGTCCATAAACGCCTCCGGGGTGTTAGTCAAGCCGAAGGACAACACTAAAAACTCATAGTGCCCTTATCTGATCCAGAAAGCTGTCTTCAGAACATCCAAAGCACGAATGTTCAGCTGATGATATCCATATCTCAAGTCGATCTTCGAGAACACTCTAGTACCCTATAGCTGATCAAATAAATCATCAATGCACGGCAACATATACTTATTCTTGATGGTGACTTCGTTCAACTGACGGTAATCAATGAACATCCGCATACTCCCATCCTTCTTCTTTACAAATAACACCGGTGCGCCCAAGGCGACACACTTAGTCTGATGAACCCCTTCACAAACAACTCTTTAAGCTGCTCCTTTAACTCCATCAGCACCTTTGGAGCCATGCGGTAAGGCATAGTAGAGATAGGCTGGGTGTCTGGCACCAAATCAATGTCGAAATTGATATCCCGATCCGGAGGCATACATGAAAGATCAGCAGTAAATACATGGAAATCTCTCGTACCACCGGCACCGAATCTAACGTATGAGTCTCTTTAGTAGTATCCCAAACAAAGGCCAAATAGGTCAAACAACCCTTCTCGACCATATGTCAAGCCTTCAAGAAAGAAATAACCCAACTGGAAGTGCCAACAGACGAACCCTTCCACTCTGATCTAGGCAACTCAGGCATCGCCAAGGTAACAGTCTTGGTATGGTAATCAAGAATGGCATGCTACAGAGACAACCAGTCCATGCCTAGGATAACCTCGAAATCATCCGAATCACCCACTGCATGGACACATATACAGGAACACCTAAGGAGCCACGACATACATCCAGGTAATGAGCCAATAGAGAAGAAACATAGAAATAAATATACCCTAGATCAAATAGTATCGAGGCATCCCTACGACAAATAGAAATAGTACCTGTGATCACTGCATCGGAGGCAACTGCCTCTGGCCTAGCTGGGAATGCATAGAATCTAGATGGAGCCACCAGACTGACCTCCACCTATAGTGCGACCCTTACCCACCTGCCCTCCACCTTTGAACGGGCGGGCGGGCAGTGTGGTAGCTGGTGCGGTAATCATGGGCCGATGGTCCTACTGCACTGTCTTGCCCCAAAGTCTAGGACAAAACCTCTTCACGTGGACAAACTCCCCGCACTCAAAACAACCCCTCAGAGCGGAGAACTACTGACCCGTAGTCTGACCCTGATGCCTTGAATACCCACTGGAGGAACCTTGAATGGCTGGCGGATGGTAAGTACTCTCTGGAATAGCACTGAAGTAGGGTCACACTGGGGCACTCCGAGCAGGCGGTGGTGCTGAATGCATGGGCCTGCTAGAGTGGCCCCTCATGAACTAACCTCTGCCCTAGGTGGGGTGCCCCTGAATCCACCAAACTGCCGGGCCCTTATCCCTTGGCGCAAACTCTCCACTTCAATTATGGAATGCTCGATCCTCCAAGCTATATCCATACCCTGATGAAAGGGAGTCCCCATCTCTGCCTCACAGCCCATAGAAACATGGATCTTAGGGTGTAGACTTGCAATGAAACTCTGCACCCTCTCTGCGTCTGTGGAGAGTATAATAGTTGCATGGCAAGACAAGTTAGTGAATCTCGCCTCATAGTCGGTCACAGACATATGACCCTAATGGAGTCGTGCAAACTGAACTCGAAGCTCCTCTCTCTCTGAAGGTGGTAACTTCTCCAAGAATAAATGTGTAAACTGATCCCAAGTCAAGAGAGGGGAACCTGCTGGCCTGTTAAGGAGGTAAGCATACTACCATCTGCGGGCCTTACCCTCAAGCTGAAAGGTGGTGAAGTCTACCCCGTTGGATTCTAATATCCCTATTTTACGAAGCCTCTCCTTACACTGGTCAATGAAATCGTGTGGGTCCTCTGACTGCTCACCCCCAAAGATAGGGGGCGAAGCCTAGTCCACATGTCCAACCGCTTTTGCTGCTCAACGTCTGCGACTGGTCCGGGCTCTAACACAGCTGCTGCAACTGGCTGGACCCCGCCAGCAGGTAATGTACTTGGGGTTTGATAAATGGTAGCAGCATGCCCTAGAGCTTGAGCGATAGGGGTCTGTGCTCCCCTCCAGCCTGAGATATGGCTAGGTCTACTGGAAATATACTAGCCTGCATCATAGAATCCATGAACCACAGCCTACACCGGGATTCCAGGCGAACGGCCCGATCCCATAAGAGTAATTTACATCATTGCCGAGGCAAACAACCCGATTCCATAAGAGTAATTTACATCACTGTCGAGGCGAACGACCCGATCTCATAAGAGTAGATAAATTACCTCGCTCGCGGAAATACATACGAGTCGAGAAGACATGGATCTATAGTTCATCAAGTAATTCGCAATTTTCCACAGTAAGAGGCTAAGTCAATATTTTATCTAACTTCAATCTCAGTCATAAATTAAGAAAATCAAATACGTAGGATGAGTACAAATAAGACAATTAAAGCATGATGTGAATCTATGTCTACCTGGACATAACATAGATATAGCTACGTACGGACTCTCTTCACCTCGTGCGTACGTAGCTCCCCACAATAAGTAGCACACAACAATCAATCTACCTAAGGGTATAAATTCCCTCTTACAAGGTTAGGCAAGGACTTACCTCGCTTCCAAGTCCTCAATCCAGCACTTTAACCTCACTAGAACTCCTCAAACAACGTCGAGCAATCCAAAACTAATCAAAAGTCGTATAAACTAATAAATATATGTTCAAGTTCATAATTTAACTACTAGACTAATTTCCCAACCAAATTCAGAAAGTCCATAAAAGTTACCTCCGGGCCCACGTGCCCGGATTACGGAAATGTTCGAAGAAAACGTCACACATGACCTCTCGAACTCAAATGTATAATTTATTCCTAATTTCATGTCCAGTTTCGTGGTCAAAATCCAAAAATATCAAATTCCAGGTTTTCTTCCAAAATCCCATTTCATCAAATTCCATGTTTAAATACATATGTAATCCATGTATTTAGTTCACAATGTGTAGAAATCACTTACCTCAAGATTGATGATGAAAATGGCTCCTCCAAATAGCCCAAAAATCGCTTCAAGCAAGAGAGAAATGAGTTGAAAATGAAAAAATCCCGACCTCGCTAAGTTCCCAAGTGTCCTTCTATGCGATTGTTGAAAAGCTCACGCAATCACGAAGGCCACACAGACCGCGCCCATAAATCCTCTTACGCGAATGCGATAAACAGCTCGCGGTCGCGTGCTTAGCCAAGTGAGCCTACGCGAACGCGAGCCAATCCCTATGAACGCGAAGGCAATAAACCCCAGTCTTAGAAATTACGCTATGCGATTGCGTTCATGGCCAGGCGATCTCGAAGAACAACCTTCCAAACCCAAGCTAGCCCATCTAACTCAGTGCGGTCGCAACCATCACCACGTGAATGCGAAGCACATCCTGATCAAGCTCCGCGAACGCGACACTATCTTTGCAATCATGAAGAGCAAAGTCCCTACCAGTTCATTTAGCTTTTCGCGATCGTGGCCCTTCTTACGCGATCGCAATGCACACCAAACACACCAGAAACTAGGCAGTGATAAAACAAGGAGAATTTGTCTGAAACCATTCTGAAACACACCTGAGGCCCCCAAGACCCCGTCCAATCATACCAACAAGTACCAATACCTTATCCAAACTTATCTAAGGCTCGAAAAGCCACAACTAACATCAAAATCACGAATCGACGATAAACTCATTTTTTAAACTTTCAAACTTCGACGAACGCGTCCGAATCACACTTAAACATTTCGGAATGATGCCAAATTTTTGTACAAGTCACAATACGAACCTATTCCAAGACTCAGAATCTCAAATGGACACCAATAACACTAAAATCCACTTTGAGTCAAACTTAGAAAATTCTAAAACCTTCAAAATGCAAACTTTTAACAATAAACGCTGAAACGCTCCCGACCACCCAAATCTCGATCCGAACATACGCCCATGTCCAAAATCATCCGAACCTATTAGGACCTTCAAATCCTGATTCTGAGGTCATTTACTCAAAACGTTGACTCAAGTCAAACTTGGCCACCTTAGGCCACTATTATGGAACCAAGTGTTCCGAATTCAACCTGAACCCCTCCAAAGTCAAACCAACCAACCCCGCAAGTCATAAAATAGTAAAAGCACATATGGGAAGTCTTAAATAGGTTAACGGGATTACATTTAGACTCCAGAGTTTGTCTCTAAACCTCCAATCTCATATTAACACCGTCCCGCGTCTCGTCAATCAGTACAATATCATCTGCAAATAACATACACTATGGCACCTCCCTTCGAATATGACGCACCAGTGTATCCAGTGCCAATGCAAATAAAAAAAAGCTAAGAGCTGACATGTCACGACCCAATTCTCGCTATAGGTCGTGATGGCGCCCAACGACGCCGTTAGGCAAGCCAACAGTGAATTGTCAACTTAATTATTTACTTTATTATTTTTTAGATAGAGTTTTATTAAGTAAAGGAAATTAGGCGTAGAAAAACATGGAGACATAAAACATTAATAAAAAACATAAAAGGAAAAGGTGACAATACTAGATAAATACCATAACCATCTACTAAAAATTTCCAAAACCCGGTGTCACAAGTGCATGAGCATCTACTAGAAAATACAATACTAATACAACATCTGTCTGAAATACAAACTAGACAAGATATAATAAATGAATAAAATGGGGACTCCGTGTTCTACGGATTGTAACGTGGAATGCAGCTCACCACAAGTATCCTCAGCAGTTGCGCCTACGCACCATGATGACCACCAAGTGTACATATCTCAGTACCTACACAATCAGTGTAGAAGTGTAGCATGATTACATAAATCAACTCGTACCCAGTATGTATCTAGCCTAACCCCGAAGAAGCAGTGACGAGGGATCGATATCAATACTTACTAGTGGTCCAATAAATCAGATATAATGAAATAGACAGATATGAAGCATGGAAGGCAAAGCAGTGGGAACAGATATAAGTACATAATGAAATCCTCAACTGAAGAGTAAACACGAAGTCCTTAAATGCCGGATACTTCCTCAAATGGAATACATAATAGTCAGCCCCAAATAAACGCTCACATCTCGAGTCAGGAAATCTCACGAGTACACTGACTTCCTATTAAATATTACGCACTATTCTGTCGAGGCGAGCGGCCCGGTCCCAAAAGAGTAATGGCACGAATTCCTGTCGTGGCGTACGACCCGATCACTGTTGAGGTCGTTTAGCCCGATCCCATAATATGTACACTGCCGAGGGTCAACCGACACGAACCATAGATGCATCTCATAACACTATAGAGGTCATACGGCCCAATCCATAATAGTACTGCTGAGGCGTTCAGCCCGATCCATAGGAATAGTGAAACTTGATGGGTCACTAGCCCCACTTACGAATATATATGTGAGTTATGAGATTTAAGAAACTTGTCGAACAATTTCTTACAACACAAGAGAAATCCGTAAAGGGAAGTATAATCTCTACTGCTAATCGATTAGTTGGCCAGATATCTAAAATATCAAGTCCGATACCTTACGCAAGTCTAGTCTCTGCCAACAATATAATTTAAAGCATTTAAACAGGTAAGAATAACTCAAATATTAAAATTATGGCATGGCGTGAGTTTACGTCTACCCCGACCTAATCATGAATTCTAGCACATGCACGGACACTCGTCACCTCATACGTGTGTAGCCCCCATAACATAAAGCACATAGCGCATATAACACCTACGGGGTAAATTCCCCCTCACAAGGTTAGACATGAAACTTAACTTGCTCCGAATTCCAATAACCAGGTCCAACACCTCTCTAACACCTCAAACTGATGCCAAACGATTTGAAGCTAACCAAACAACATGCAAACCAATCAAAATATACCCAAATACTCGTAATTTAATAATTTATAATAATTTTCAACTTCGCTCGAAAAGTAAACAAAGTAAACCCTCGAGCCCACATGCTCGGATTTCAAAACTTTTTGAAGATAAATATTGCCCATAACACCACGAACTCAAATAATAATTTATTCCTAATTCCATGTCTAATTTCGTGGTCAAAATCCAAAAATATAAATTTCAGGTTTTTCAGCAAAAATTCCACAATTTCTACAAACTTCCATGTTCAAATCCATATATAATCCTTGTATTTAACTTGCAACAAGTGGAAATAACTTACCTCATGATAGATGATGAAAATGGCTCCTCCAAATTGCCCAAAATTGTCCAAGCAAGAGAGAAATGAGTTGAAATGAGCAAACTCCCAATTTGCAACTTATATTCTGCCCAGAACATTTACATTCGCGAACGCAGTATGTACCTCGCGTTTGCGAAGCACAACTCAGCTCCAACTCCAATTTACTCTTCGCGAACGCGAGACTAAGCCCGCAAACTCGATGACTACCCATCCAGCCCTTCGTGAATGTGATCGTCCTTCCGCGAACGCAAAGGCCAAGGCTCCAGGCCTAGCTTCACCTACGCGAACGCGAACCTCTTGTCACGAACTCGATGCACATCTGCCCCACACCTTCGCAAATGCGAGACCCCCATCACGAACGCGATGAAAAAACAATCCTCCAGCTCAACTCCTTCTTCGCGAACGTGAGCTTCCCTTTGTGTTCGCGAAGAACAAAATTAGAACCAGCAACCAGCAGCAGCAAATCATCCAAACTTGGTTCGAAATCATCCCGAAATACACCCGAGGACCCTGGGACGCTATCTAGTCATGCCAACTAGTTCTAATACCTTATCCAAACTTATCCAAAGGCTTAAAACATAACGAATAACATCAAAATCACGAATCAATGATCAAAATCCTCCTTTTAACTTTTAATTTTCAAACTTCGATAAACGTGTCCGAGTCACACTTAAACATCCCGGAATGATGCCAAATTTTACGTATAAGTCAAAAATCACAATACAAGCCTATTTAAATTCTCAAATCCTAAACGGACATCAATAACACCAAAATCCTATCCATATCAAACTTAGGAAATTCTAAAACCTTCAAAACACCAACTTTCCGTAATAAGCGCTGAAACGTTTTCGGATCATCCGATTCTCAACCTGAACATACGCCCAATTTCAAAATCCACTCTTCGGGCATCTTGTTCATCCTAAAAGTGATGTTAAATAACCCAGTGTGCCATTACAAGCCTACCCTACCCGCGCTCTTCCGAAAATGCACTGGGGTTTCGTTTGGCCCAGTCTCCCTCCCACTGCTTATCTTTCGCATAACCCCCTCGACCTCCTCAATTCTAATACGCCTACAATATCCAAAATCACAACGACTCTCGTAGTGTTCCAAATCGCCCAACATGATGTCCATGTCTCCTCTTCATTTAGGAGTTTATGGAAGTATGACTACCATCTACATCTAATATGTGCCTCGTCCATTAATACTATTCCATCCTCGTCTTTGATGCATTTTACTTGATCCATATCACGGGTCTTCCTTTCTCTCACCTTAGCTAGCATGTATAGCTTCGTGTTCCGCCCTTTGTCCCCAAGTTCCTCATATAAGCGTCCAAACGTTGCGTCCCACTTCACCTTCTCAATAATTAAAATCACGCATTAACACTTATTAACCTAGAAGGTATCCTAACCAATAATTTAAAACTTGGAGGTTAGGGCAAAATAAGTTTCATGGAGGGTCGGTCGGCCAATTATACTTAGTAACTCTATGGTCTCTACTTCTAAGTACTTCGTCCGGCAAAAGTAGAAGAAATTTCTTTTTTGAAATTTACAATTTTTCTTATCCTTAGTAAAAATTTTCTGATTCTTAGTAACTATATGGTCTCTCTCTATATATGTTTGTGATTATATAAAGATATTATTAAAAATAAAATAAAAAGTTTTAATTTAAAATTATTTTTAAATATAAAGAGGTATTTCTTTCTGAAACATACTAAATAAAAAAAAATTGTACATGATGAAATTTACCACATCCTTCATTTTATGGAGTGATATTTGTTTAAGCACAAAATTTTAAAAAAAGGATACGTAATACTTTTGAAATTTTGTAGTTTAAAATAAATTATATATATAATATATTTATAAATTTTTTTATTAAAAATAAAAGGGGAACTTTAAATAAGGATTGCCATACAAATTTGAAAGGGAGGCATGACACAAATTTTTGGCACGGACGAATAAATACTAAATAGTCAGAGATTAGCTTTGTTTTTCAACTGAGTATCTGCTTGATTGTCCTTTCTTTGAAGTGGAACTCTTTCTTTGTTAGCTTTTTGTAGTTTTAGACACACATCCGAAAGCATGTGCGCAGCTACTATATAGGTTGAAAGGGTCTTTATACTCTGGGGTTCTTGTTCTTATCTAAAACTGCAGCCAATTTCAAGTAGAGTTTTTCACTTGTAGAGGATTTTTCTGATCTGGGGTTGGTGAGTTTGAGGTGAAGTAACTTTTTATTGATCTAACCAGGTACTTGAATTTGAATAGAGGATTGAACTTTGAAGTACTATTGGGGGAGAGTTGGCCATAAAAGTCAAACCCCGTGAGTTAGTGCTTGTGATTGAAATTTAATGCTCAAAAGCTGAAGGCGAAAAGCTAGTTGCCTAGTTAGGCAAATTCAAGACGAAATAGATAGATTTTGCTCTAAAGTTGAGGTTTTTCCTATCGCTGGTTCAACGACAGAAGCAGGACTCGAGTTTTTAGGTAAATGGGGAGTAATTTGAATATAAAGAACTATGGAAATGAGCCACCAGGGGGGAGTGGAAGTGGTGGTGCTGGTGGGAGGCTGCCGGAGAACGTTCCATTGGCACGGCAGTCGTCTGTTTATTCACTGACTTTTGATGAGTTTCTGAGAGGGAGTGGAAAGGATTTTGGGTCAATGAACATGGATGAGTTGTTAAAGAACATATGGAGTGCAGAAGAGAGTCAGAACATGGGAACTTCTGGGGTTGGTGGACAAGAAGCGGGTGTTCCAGGTGGGAATTTACAGAGGCAAGGGTCTTTAACTTTGCCGAGGACACTGAGTCAGAAGACTATTGATGAAGTGTGGAAGGATATGTCAAAAGAGTATTGTGGTGGAAAGGATGGAAATGATGATGCGGGGTTATCGAACATGCCTCGTAGGCAACAGACTTTAGGAGAGATGACACTTGAGGATTTCTTGGTTAGAGCTGGTGTTGTGAGAGAAGATGCACAGTTAGCTGCAAAAGCTAGTAATATTGGGGTCTTTGGTGATATGTCACAGGCTGGACATAGTCTTGGAGTCGGATTTGGATATCAACAGAGCAATGGGAATACAGCTATGGTGGCTAGTAGGAACGTCGATAATAATAGTGGAATTTGTGTTCAGTCTGGTAATTTACCACTGAATGTGAATGGGATCATATCTGTGCAACAACAGCAAGGAACGATGCAACTGCAGCAGCAGCCAAAGCAACAGCAACAACAGCAGCAGCAACCTCTTTTTCCTAAGCAACCTGGTTTGGCTTATGGTGCTCCCATGACCATCCCAACTAGTGGTCAATTAGGCAGTCCAGGGATGAGGGGTGGGATTGTTGGTATTTCTGATCCAGTACTTGGTAGTAGTTTAGTTCAAAGTGCTGCTTTGACGGGTGGAGGAATAAATATGGTTGGTTTTGGAGCTGGAGGTGTAACTGGTGCAAAAGGATCTCCAGCAGTTTCATCAGATGGACTTGGGAAGAGTAATGGAGATACATCTTCGATATCTCCAGTACCTTATGTCTTTAGTGGTGGTTTAAGGGGCAGGAAAGGCGGTACTGTGGAGAAAGTTGTTGAAAGGAGGCAGAGGAGAATGATAAAAAATAGGGAGTCTGCTGCAAGATCTAGAGCTCGGAAGCAGGTAATATTCCTTGAATCTTACGGATAGGCTCAAAGCTTTTAATGTCTCCATGCATGTGTATACCTAGCTTACTTGAAAAGGAATTGGTATGTGATCTATTCCCACCAAGTGTATGCTAGAGCCCAATAAATCTGCTCTTTAATAGTTCATAGCGAAATTTCTGTCGTTTACCCAGGATTAGTCAATGTATTTCTGCAACTTCGATGTTTTTTTTTTCACTTGTTGAAGTGTGTATTTTCACCTAATCTCTTCATGATTATAAATTGAGATGCGTGGGACTGGTAGATATTTGGTATGATGATGATATGAGTTCAGTTTAAATGGAGAAGTGAGGATTAATATAGCCAATCCCAACTTGTTTGGGAGTAAGGTGGTGTTGTTGTTGTTATTGTTGTTACATGGGACTGGTATGTGTGTTTTGGGAAAGCTTATGTATCATAATTTCACTGGCATGGGCGAACCAATGCTTGTTCATTTTGTTCTTTCACAAATAGCTTTGTGCTCCAGTTGAGAGAAAACATACCCCTCGAGTTGATCAGAAAAGTTCATTATGCTTCTATCTTATTCGATTCATAATTAAGCTGTCACAGAACTTGCTTACCCAATATTTTTGAACTTCCTGTTTTGCTGACCATATGCAACTTCCTGTTTTGCTATCCATATGCAGTATCCATATATGGTGCATTTGATGGATATAACTCATTTATCCATTATGCTGAAACTGAATTTACTCTCTATGCAAATCATGTAAAAGAAATTGTCTGTGGAGTGTTATTTCCTGGACAAGGAATGTTATCATTTTCTCATCTGGTGTGTATAAAAGTTTGCCAATCAAACGTTTAGTCCTAAATGTTGTCTGCGACTTTGGGGATCTGGGGCTGTGATAGATGGCTTTTAGTTCCTTGAGCCCACCATTACACGGATATAGTTATGAGCTAGGCAACAAGTCATAGGACAGAGTGATTTTTACACCAAACAAGACATGGTATAAAGTGATTTGCATGGCATGGATTGTTGGATTTTTATAGCAAAACAAGACATGAGATGTGGTTTTTTATGGAAAATGGAACCAAAAGATAGTTGAAACATATGGAATAGTGGAAAATTTTGACAATACATGGTTAGACAAAAGATAGAGGAAAAATATGAGATAGTGGAAAATTTGAGAAGTCATAGTTAGACAAAATATGGGGGTCTTGAAAGAAAGGCTTTGGAGTTAATGAGAAAATTATGGTATGATAAAAAAGGCTAAAGTAAACTTGTGAAATCCTCTTTCTTTTCTTTGAACCTTGTTTTATTTTTCAACCTCCTTTTTTCTGTTCTTGTGAAACATCTTTGTGCTATGATGGTTCTTCTTCCATTTAATTTGCTCATTGTTCTTTCCTTCCTTTTGGTGAAGTATTGGTTGAAAAATTTAATCTGATCTCAACAATTTCTACTGGATCATTTTTATTTGGAGTCTTGAAAAATTTCGTGAGATGCATTGCACTCCTTGAAACTTGCCAATTCATGATGAATCCTTATTCTTGGAACTTTTATTTATTTCATGCCCCGACCTTGGGGAGTGCAACCGGCGCTCAAGCGAGATATCCCGGTCAAGCAAGCCTACTTGATGCCTTCTACCCAACCTTACCCAAGAATTATTTGAGAATTAATAACAAGAGATAGACATGTTAAAAGGATAAAGTGTGCAACATCATCTTTCATTACTTAAAGGGGGCTTCATTTACAATTTTCGAAAGATTACACGTTCATATTAAAAATTGGAACATCCGATAACTACAACATTTAAAGTCTATTTCTCCAAATCAAAACACAACCCACACTATGTCTACAGAGCCTCTAAATGGATTAGAAGAGTAGTATGAAAGTGCCGGTGACAAGGCCCCGGCTATACCTCAAAATATAATGTACAAGGATCAAAAGACACAAGGCCCCGAGAGGAAGTGGGGCTCACCAGCTGAGTAGAGGGTGTACTGCTAGCAATGATCGATGCCGCCTTTGTGGAACCACCTGCATCAATTAAAGATGTAGCGTCCCCGGCACAAGGGACATTAGTATACATGGAACAGTATTAGTATATAAAGCTAAACACCTTCTCATCTAATGGACTGCCAACATAATAGGAGAGAAATGTGGAAACAATAAGATAATTCAATAATATTTAAATGCCAAGTTAAAACAAAATAGGGCCTCAAGTAAACAATTCCATTTTAGGTTGGACGATCCTTAGTACCGACACAGGAGTCCGATCACTGCCCGACCGGCTAAGCCATCTCTCCCCAAAGTATGAGGATTGACATAGAAACACAACACCACTATCTGCGCGACATGGCTTCTGATCTCCGCCCGATCGGCTAAGCCGTCTCACCATAAATCCGCCCGATCGGCTAAGCCGTCTCACCATAAAGCCGTGTGGGTCGACATGGTCCTTGCTAGCTATCAACTCATCCCAATCAAGGGGAATAATCTCAATATAGTATAACGGGAACTTGTCCCTCAATCAATCCCTACACCGGCACGTGAAGCTTCGGGCTTGGGGATTATTATCCCAGCTTCCTCGGTGACCTAATGATACTCCTAAAAACATTTATCATAAAAAGGATATACTTTTCGTAGCCTTTCATACTTCCTTTCATTTTTAGTGGCCCTCTAGGCCTCATATGTAAATCATCATTCTTGGCACGATGGCCGCATTTCATATTTCATACTTTCATTCTTTCATTACCTTTCAAGGATCATCTTAAAACATTTAAGGATATTTGAAACATTGAAAAAAGAATCATATCTTCAGCTCATAAGCATATAAGAATTCAAAACACATTGGGAATAAGCATAAAAGAGGAGCATAACGTTTTACAATTGGAACATGAATCAAATCATAAGTCTTTGGATAAGCTACCATAGAACAAACTGAAATGATGGAAATAGGAACTTGATCAAACCATAACCGAAGTTTACGAGAGTTTCGTGGAATCCGATTCTACAGAAAGAGTTTAGCCAACATACCTTATTGAGCTTTCCTTAAAATTACTACAACGTTCCAAAACTCCTAGTGATTTCAATCTTTACAGACATAACAATATCGAACCATAATTAGGAGGGTGCTCATAGGTTCAGCTCGCTTAGGCATTTCATCAAACACTAGATGTGCAAATTTGATTACAAGGTCCTATGGTGGTAATCCTTCACACCACAACCAATCCCCGCATCAGTAGCTCACCAATATTAGTTCAACAACCTCCCCACCTCCTTGATTGGTACATACATGCACAATTAACCAACTCCTACTCTCAAGTACCTATATGCAGCCCAACTTTGGAATTGAGAGCTAGGGGGTAGAACCTTACCTCTTAGAAGAAAACCTTGTGAGTTCTTCCCTTGAATCTCCAAAGCTTGATCAAAGAGTGGAGTGTTGAAGTGATTGAGCTTCACCTTTTTCTCCCTAGCTAGCTCTCACCTCTCTCTAAAATGCTTGATTTTTGCCTTCAAAACAAACCCCAATGGCTTTTAATCAAAATAGGGTCAGATTATAAAATACACAAAATGGACCTTCCGAACTCAATTTGCGATTGCAAAATGCACTTGCAGAACAGGTTTGCAGTTGACGAAAGGGACCTCGAAATAGTCCTCCAAAACTGGGCTAGCCTGGCCTAGTCGGCGGCAGATTTGCGGTTCACGGATCAGTTATGTGTCCGCATAATGCACCGCGAAATCTCCCTCCGAAAATTCTCATGTTGATTCTGCGACGAATGTGCGACCTGCGAAACGGTTATGCGGTCGCATAATGGACCGCAGAACGACCTTCAAAATTAAGTTTCACCTGGTTCACTCTGCGATGGATCTACTGGCAGCGGAATAGTTATGCGGTTGAATAATGGATAGCTGAAACGCCATGTTCTACAAAAATTTCCACCAACTCCACAATGCATTGCACAACCCTCGTCGCGAAAATTTTCTACAACCTTCCAACACATCTGCCTACTTCGGCACCATAAAACCTTAAATTTCTTGGCAAAATTTTACGGGGCCTTACAATTTATTTTGGTAATGATGATGATATGAGTGGAGCTCAATGAAGGAATGACGATTCATGTCGCCTACCCCAACTTGTTTGGGACTGAGACGTAGTTGTTGTTTGCATTGTACTCCTTAAGTGTTTCTTTTACATTTCTTCTCCATGAGGATGGCTCGAGGTATAATTCTAGCTTCTTTGTTTCCTTTGGCCATATCTCATGTACGATGCACCTATTTTGTTGGAAGATTGTTCTTTGAGCTTCATAATATTCTTCTTCCAACTTTCAGCACTAGGAGGTGGTAGAGTTTCAAAGTTTGATTGAGTTACTCCACATACAAAGTACATTGTACACCAGATGATAGTTTTGATGTTTGGAGGTGAGGGTTGGAGAATAATAGAGTATTCTCGGTTTAGTCCTACATGGAAAGCTTTTGACTAGGAAGGAAGTTGTCTTTCCACAGTTCAATTTGGATCCTAAATATTCCAAGAAAGGTGTGCTTTTTCTCATGGTTAGCAACAAGAGGAGTGATCTTCATGGATGAACACTTGAGAAGAAGGAAGGTTAATTACGTTAGTTGGTGCTTTATGTGTAAGGTTTCGGGTGAAGACGTCGATCACGTACTCATACACTGTCCGGTAGCATTGAGATTGTGGTGGGAAATGTTTAGATGGTTTGGTCTATATTGGGTGATGCAGGCACTGTCAAGGAGTTAATGTTTTGCGGGAATAATGGTAGAAAGAGACGATGCACGGTGTGGAGGATTGTGCCGCTAGCGCTTATGTGGGTCGTTTGGAAGGAAAGAAATAGGAGAATTTTTTAGGGTGTTGAGATGATTGCTGTACAGTTACGAGTAGCCTCTTTTCCTTCATTTCTTTTTGGTGCACCCAGGATTGGATGTGGTTCATAGAAAATCATCTATGTTTATAAGTTTCTACCTTTTTTTGAGTATACTTCTTGTGTACGAGCATGTTTTTGCCCAAACGTTAATAAAATCTTATTACTTTATCAAAAAATATTCTTCTTCCAAATCCAAGATCATAACTGAAAATCGCAACTAAAATGACACTGAATGCATTGCTTAGACAACACCATTGACAATATTTATTGGCCTATGAAACATAAATGTTTTGCATCCAGGGATCATATGTAAAATGATGACCCCCATATTTATTTCTAAGGTTTGAACCACAACAATAGTATTTTAAGTGAAGGCTTAAAATTTTCAAAATCCCTAAACTTATCACACTTTAATTCCATGAAGATATATTATTGGTGACACAAGTAGCAAAAGAACCATAAAAGCTCTTGAGGAAAATTTTTGGGCTGTGCTATGAACACTTAGCAAAATAGATATTCTGGGTTAACACCAAAGGATTTAAGAACGAAACCTCCATAGCTCATAAAAGTCCCTCTCCCCAATAGGATGGATAATCATATGGGACTAAAATGTCGAAGATGATGAGATGGTTATGATGATGATCTTGGGACATTTGAGAATATGAATAACTAACTTGTTGATCTTTGTTTTGGCTTATGCTGTTTACAAGATTTTTTTTTAAAAATTCATCTGGTCTTGAAAAAATCTGCAAGAATATTATTCAAACCTTTTAAGTGTTAGGACTATAAATTTTTAAGGAGAGAACCGTTGAGCTTGAACATTTCATATTATGTAGCTCACATGATAATCTTTTAACAAAATAGGCATTGGAAATGCGATATGGCTAAAAGAAGAAAGCTGGAATTATACTTCGAGTCATCTTCATGGGAAGATGTAAAAGGATGTAAGGAGTGCAATGCACCTTATGAAATTTTTCAAGACTCTCAAGACCTAAATGAAATTGATCCAGTAGAAATTGTTGGGATTAGATAATATGCCAACCAATACTTCACCAAAAGGAAGGGAAAAAAAGAGGAACATATTATATGGAAGAAGAATCATCACAGAAAAAAGAAATTTCACAAGAGCATAAAAAAAAAGAGGTTGGTAAGATGCCAAACAAAAAGAAAAAAAGGAGGTTGAATAATAAAATAAGGTTACAAAAAAAAAGCATGGCCTAAACAAATCATTAAACCCTTTAGCCATTTTTATCTCACCATAATTTTCCAATTAAAATCCAAAGCATTTCGTTCAAGATCACCATCTTTTGTCTAACCATGTCTTGTCAAAACTTTCCACTATTCCATGCTTTTCTATAAAATCTCACTATCCCATGTCTTGTTATGCCATAAAAAGCTCACTATCCCATGCCATGCAAATTATTCCATTCCATATCTTGTTTGCTATAAAAATCACTTTATCCTGTGACTTATTCCCTAGCTCATGAAAAAAGATTCTCTATTCTATCCTATGTCTTGTCCATCACTACTAAAAGTCTCTAAAATGTAAAAGATTCCCTACTACTACTTGTCTAGCATTAATTTTTTTTTTTGGGTAAATAATTATATTAATAGAAGGGGAAACCCCGTATGCAAGTAGTATACCAGAAAAAGAGAACCTACACCAAAACATGGTTCTCAACTAAAGACGCCAAATCATCAATACAAATAGACACCTCATGGATACACCAAAAAGAAACTTGAGATAAAAGACTATTTGCAACTCTACAAAACCTAACTCAACCCTTTCAAAAGCTCTCCTATTTATCTCTTTCCATATAACCCACATGATAGCTAAAGGAGCAAACTTCCACGCCCTTGGACTTATCTTCCCATTCACGTCGTCCCAATTTTGCATCACCTCTTTCACTGTGCCCGGCATCACCCATTGCACTCCAAACCAATTAAGGACCAAAGTCCACAGTCGTGAAGCCACTCGACATTGCAAAAGGAGATGATCAACATCTTTCCCCGAACCTTTGCACATGAAACACCAGCTTACATAGGTGATCTAGCATTAAGTTTTATATCTTTTATTTGTGGAAGACCACTTGTCATGTTTATTTTAGTTTTACTTATGCTATGTTAATTCACAAATTGTATGTTGTAGTAGTTCTCCATATCCTACATAAAGCTAAAGGAGCCTTTGTAGTAGTTGGAAAACATCTGGTAACTTTTGTAAATATAATATGTAATAGAAATGTCTTCTTCCATGTCTTCTTCTAGCTAAATTCTCTCTTGTTTCTTTTCTTAAAGTATGGGAGGCTGATCCTTATATGATGTAGGTGTTACATGTTTTTAGTAAATGTGTTTATTATAGTGAGAGGTTTTCCGAATTAATGTTAAGCGTAGCAATTTGTTGGCAAGACCACCTCTGTGAGCTAGGCTAGCAACACCCTTATAGGAGGACTTTTGCTACAATAATTTAATCTCTACTATAATTGTTATCACTCTATGATTCCAGGTACTACACTCTCCCTTGTGGTATCAGTGCCAGGGTATTCTCCCTGTGTATATATCAGTTGTCTAGGTTGAGGTGCAATGGTAGGCAGGTAAAGATATGGTTACTGGGAACCGGTTGCGTGGGGTGGTATGTAGAGGCTTGGTATTGTGGGTGCAGTCTCATGTTAAGGGCTGGGGTTGATCAAGGTTTTATGACCTGATAACCTTTTTCAGTATCTTAAAAATAATATAAGGTCGTAAACATAGAATATATGAGTTCACTAGGAGATAGAAGAAAAAGCAACTAGATAATTTATCCATGTAAATTCTAGTGTTCCCGTTCTTTTTCTTCTTTTAAATTTACGCACTGGTTTGCTACACTTGCCAAAGAAAACCATGTCCTCTATCCGTTATCCATTGTGTTGTTTGGAAGGGGTAGAAAAATGATCATTAATAGTGCCTCTAACCCCTCCCCCCCCCCCCCC
>MCJB01050674.1:23066-36010 GCA_002018475.1 Nicotiana obtusifolia | reverse complement strand
CCCCCCCCCCCCCCAAACAACCCACACAAGAAAGGTGTTTCTAAACATTCTGCTTTATTATCAATGGCCATGGTGTATCTTTCAACTCCACAAAAAGATATGATATCTTATATAGCAGAACGGTAATGTGATAGCTATCTGATGTGGCAAGATATGACAGGTTACACTTCATGAGAAGCTTTAGAGAATGTGTGCTTTAGGGAGCAATCATGACATGTGTGAGAAAAACCATCACAAATTATAAATTTCTCAAAACCTTGTGCTTTAATCTTCATAAATATAGCAAAAATCGAATCTGCCCCTACCAGGTTCCTCTACTTACCGGCATAACACTTATTTAATATGGTTTGTACTTTCATCGCTGCTGATCCACCTGTTTAACATACTGCCAGATTCGTCTACTTACCAGCATACACTTATTTAATATGGTTTATACTTTCATCGCTGCTGATCCACCTGTTTAACATACTGTAGGCCTACACAATGGAGCTAGAAGCAGAAGTTGCAAAACTTAAAGAAGAAAACGAAGAATTGCGGAAGAAACAGGTGACCTTTTGTTCAGCAAATCCATGCATAGCCACTTCTTGATGATGCATCACTAACTAGACTGTGTTGCTGCAGGCAGAGATGATGGAAATGCAGAAGAATCAGGTACTTCAAATTATTGTTTTCCTCTTACTTCTAAGTCAAACCCCTCATGCTTTATCTACTTTCTTGAAGGGAAAAGTGAACTAGTCTTGGTGAATCATGTAGTCATGTCTGCTTGATTTTGGTCACAGATATAGTTGACTAATACCATCACATTGGTACCAGACCAAAATGCATTATATTCATTAGAATCCTGTCATCTGTGTATGACTAGTATATTTTTATTTAGTGCATAGAACATCTGTTACAATTTTCTGAGTTACTTACAGGTGTACCCATTTCGCTATCAGCCTGTAGTTTCTTTTAGGAAGGCAGTTACTTTAAAATCATTTCCAAGCATTTTCATTGGTCTGAAAATACGGTGTGGTATTTTTGCTCACAAAGAAGTGTGGTTTCTTTGCTCACAAAGAAAAAACAATCTCATTGACCATACACGTCATAAGCATGCTTGCCCAAAGGACCCCAGTTCTCTTACTATGGGCCTGGAATGTTAGGCTAGCGAATGCTGTTTTGATTGAGAAAGGGGACTACTCGTCTGATTTTGTTTTGGCCTATCAGAATGCAATCTTTAATGAGCCCAGGTTGGACCCAGTGACGGTGGAAATTTCACAAGCCTAAGTGTGAAGCTGTCATTAACATAGCTCCCGGTACTAATACGAATGGTTCCTGGACATTTCATTCCGGTATGTCCGAGCTCCTACCTCACAGAGAAATGGCCTAACTAATGAAAGATTTCTGAACTTCGAAGTAACTGAAAAACTAGAGACGGGCAGTTGTATAGATTTAGTTGCAAGAGATGACACCCCATTGTGTTATTCTCACTAGTATAGCACCCGCGCGATGCGCGAAGAATATAAATCATGTTGTGTGATCTAATTTGTTTGACCATATTATATCATATTGCTTGAATTAAATTTCAATTTCCTTTCTTATCTGGTGAAACATGCCCAATACGAACATCTTATGAAATTAGAAAAAGATTCATATGGTCATCGAATAACTTTTCAGTTCCTTACTTTTCTTTATTACATAATCTACTATATTTAGTATTATTTCATTTGCTATTATGACGTTTTATTAGCTTGGTATTTTTGTTAATTCTGTCTTTTTAATATAATATAGATAAAGATATCTATATTTTTTTACTCCTAAAATTTTTTCTTGAAACTCTTTTTCCTTGTACATCTTCATTTGAATTCGTCCAAAATATAAATTAATTTTTTCTCTATTAGTTATAGATGTACCAATTCTTTTAATAATTGGTATTTTTGTATTATATGCCTAGAAATATAAGTTTTTCTTCTTCTTTGACTTTTTATTAAAATTTTGATTTTTAAGATTTAATTATTAAAGTCAACTATCTTTTAAAATTATGCTTTATTGCTTTGTATTCTTTCATTGCCTAATAATTTTTGTTTTTTGACTTTATCTATTAAGATTTAAGTTACGTGATATTTTACATATGTATTATTTTTGTCACTATAACTCAAATACTATTTCTGATTTAAAATTCTGATAAATCATACCATTTTACGTTTTATACCATTTTTTCTCCTTTTGTTCATTGATTATCGTTATTTCTTTATTCGTTGCTCAGTATGATTGCACTATCATGTGAATTTTTTATTAGTTTGCCTTTAAATTTAATGTCCTTGCTTATTACCTCCTTTAATATAACATGGATAATATAGATTTCTTACTCCTGAGAAAGTTGATTATTAATTTGTTACTCTATTACTTGAAATTCATTCATTGTTCTATATCTTTTTATTTTTGACTTTATGTATTAAGGTTTTAGTTATATTTTACTATTTGAATGAATTTTCTCATCATAATTCAAAAGATACTTTCTCTTCTCAAATTCAAATAATTTTTATCTCTAGAATTTTATAATAATTTTTTTTTTATTTTTCTTGTGAGTAAGTTTATTTATTCGTTACTTGAAATTCTTTCATTGTTCAATACTAGTTGATTTTATTAAGTTTTTAATTACGTGGTATTATCTATTGTATTTTTTAATCATAATTGAAAAACCACTTTCTCATTTCAAATTTAAATAAGTCTCATACAATGCAGAGCTCCGGTTCAATAGAAACAAATTGGTCCTAGGGAACTTAAATATTTGGTTTTTAACATCGATTATGGGGATTCGGAAGAGAAAAGACGGGGTAAAATTGCACCAGGATTTAGGTTAAAATTATTAGTTGGAATGTGGGGGGTCTAACCGTAGTAGGAAGAGGAGGGTTACAGAGTCTCCAGTTAATAGCTGGAAAGCTACATGTGTTGCTTTCAAGGGACTAAAATGCAACATTGGAGAGTGAAAATGACAAGACAAATTTGGCCTAACAGATAGATTACGAGTGTTTGAGGCTATCAACATCAGGGGGTGTGATTATTTTATGGAATAAGAGACCATGGGAAGCAGTTGATTGTGTCAGGGGTGACTGCTCATACTAACATAGCTTGCAAGCGCTGTCAGTGATTTTAAATGGACCATTTCAGCTATCTATGTTCCTCACCTGAAGGTACTTAGAAGGGGATTATGGTTTGCTCGCAGCAACTAGAGGTTTCAGGCAACTTCCGTAGGTGATGACAAGTGATTTAAATGTTGCTAGATACATTAGAAGAGAGAGAATATCAAAAGACTCACTTCAGAAATGCAAGGCTTCTAGGATTTTATTCAAGAATGGAACTTATTTGACCTGTATCTTTGTGGAGGAAATTTTACTTGGTCTGCGGGATAATTCAGAGATGGTATCAAGGTTGACAGATTCTTATTTTCCAGTGAACGGGGTGATCACTTCAACAACATTAAAAAGTTTGTGTAACCAAACATTGGTCAGACCATAATCTGATAAAATTACAATGTGGCAGATGGGGAAAGAAAAACACCTAGTTCAAGTTTGAAACCATGTTGATCGGTTATGAAGGGTTCCTGGAAAGGGTAAAAGATTGGTGGAATTCTTTTGTGGTTAAAGGTTATCCTGATTATATGCTTCTGCGAACTAAAGATGTTGAAGCAAAACTTGATAGTGAGTCATAATGTTGCCTATACAGAAGAAAGAGATGTTTTGAATAAGCAAAAGGCTTTATAAAGTGCTAAAGAAGAAGGTATGCTAAATGAAGAGTAGTTAGCACAAAGGGCAGCCACTGTGATGGAGCTTCAGGAGGTGGCAAAACTTGAAGATATCTCATGGAGGCAAAGATAAAAAAATCTTGTGAATTAAGGTTGGGGACAAAAATACCAGGTGCAAATGCGATAGAAGGCACAACTCCATGAAAAAGTTGAAAGTGAACAGGTAGGTGGTGGAGGACCAGAAAACTATCAAGAGAGAGATGATCAACTTTTATGACAATCTGTATAAGGAGAACGAGGAGTGGAGGCCATCAAATTGTCCCAGATTATCAGAAGTGGATAAGGAGTGGCTACAAATGCCTTTCTTAGAGGGGGAAGTGGAAGAAATCATTAGAAGCTCTGAGGGTGTAAAGACCCAAATGGCTTGACGGGTTCAACACAGTTTTTTTAATAAACTTTGCTGGTTTTAGTCCACAATACTAATGGATTAGGTTTATGGAAAAATATTTGCAGCCTTTGCCCTACTTTTGAGACTTGCACAGATCAATATTGGTAATAGCAGGAATACAAAGTTTTGGAATGATGCTTGGATAGGACATTTCCCATTAAATATTCTGTCCATGATCTTTATGGTTTTCATTAACACTGCAGGGAAACCTTGCCTCATGATGCTGGAATGCTAGAAGTTGATCTAAAAGTTTTAGGAAAAATTGCTTTGATTCGGAAGTTCCTAGAATTGCTCTCCTGTTGAAAGATTTATAAAAAAGTGTCTTTAAAGGTGAGTATTGCATGGAATGGACAAGGCAACAAGAATGGACTCTTCTAAATTCATATTATATGACGATCAATAGTGTAGGGGACAACCTTACCAATTGTCCATGGAAGTAGTTATGGAAATCCAAGGCTCCTTACGAAATTAGTTGTTCTATGTGGCTTGTCACTCACAATGCGTGTCTCACTCACAGTAATCTGCAGAATAGGGGAAATGACAATATGCAGTAGGTTTCTTATGTGTAACAGTGAGGTAGAAAGCTGCACCCAGCTCTTTCTGCAATGTCCAAATTTGATCTTCATTCTTAAACCTTTTCAGGGTATCTTTTGCCGTGCCATTCACAGTGAAATTGCCAAGGTAGATAAGGAAGCATGCTAGATTTCGTAGAAACATTTGTCTTTGTACAATGGGAATCCTGTCCTTATGTTTTTGCTTGGGGGATTCCTAACCTGTAAAATGCCTTAGCTGTTAGCACCATCTTAGTGCTAGGCCGCTCTATTTCTTTTACATAAAGTGTACTAACCTATCTAGTTCTTATGCTAAAACTGATTATAAACTTATGTTTCACTTCTGTTTTTACCATGCTAGACTTCAAAATTTTCCTAATAAAAGGTTGAAGTGTCTGGAAAAGTCCTATTTCTGCTAGTACATCAATTCCATCCATATAAATTACTATCTACCTTAGCAATTTCACTGTCTAATCCACACAGGCTGGCCCCATTTCTGCCACCTGTATCTTTATATGTTGAAGCTCAACGTTGCTTTGATCCTTCTACGAGTTCAACAAATTTCAAAATTGAGTTTGTAAAGGCATTTTGGCTGCTTCAGTTCAGTTGACACTACTTACATTTGATGTTACAGGTTCAGGAGATGATGAACCTTCAACGAGGAGCTAAAAGACGATGCTTGAGAAGGACCCAGACAGGTCCTTGGTAAAAGTGGGGTTCAGAAATAAGTGCTTGGCTGTAACTATGTTTCTGATAGTATGTTCCTGTACATAGAGGGAACTTTTTTCCAGTGTACATCAGAAGAGAAGAGTTTATCTTTTTTCTGTAACCTTTTCCTTCTGTATTTCCAAAGTCTTCTCCCATGTCGACAATGTCATGAATAAAACTAGAGACAAATACTTATTTGCTATGCAGATATATCTATTATCTATAAGGGGGTCGTTTGGTAGGATGCATAAAAATAATGCTGAATAGCGTGTATTAGTAATGCTGGTATTGGTTATGCTGACATATTTTTTATTCGTTGTCTGGTTTGATATGTTAAAGCATTACACAATTTGTAAAAGAATGTTTGCTTACTAAAATTCCTTCATAATCAGTCCATCACTTTATCTTTTTAAAAGAAACATATGTTGAGGAATGTTTTTATATTTTGATTTGTCTACCTATATTGTAGTATAGAATTGAATCTTTATTTATAAAAAAGAAAATATGCTAAGTATTTATTTATCTACTAGGGATATAATTTTATTTCCCACTTTCTTGGATTATTAGGCAAATAAAGTTTGAATTAAAGAAATAAAAGGAAAATGAGTCTATTACAATTGCATTCCAGTACGTAGTAGTAGAGTATAGATTTATAAATTTATAATGAAGAAATTGGCGGAGTATAAATATAAATAGCGGGAGCAATTTCAGTAACGAACTTTACATCAAACTTGTATAATAGTATATTTTAATCAAACATAAATTTTGAAGGGGAATGTTATCTTTAACTAAGCTAATGCATGCATTAAAACCCATTGTATTATTAATACCATTGTTTCCTATTCATTAGTTATGCATATGATAATACCAAATACGGTGTGTAACTAATGCTTGCATAACTAATGTTATTATTAATACACAAAGCTAATGCATGCCTTATTTTATCTAATGCATCCTACCAACTGACCCCTAAGACATACTCTTAGTATTATGTGTGCTGCAGACATTGATCTGGTTATTGAGTGTTTCCTTCTTTTCTAAAAGATTGTCTTAGTTGATTTGACACAAACTTTAATAAAGAAGGGAAGACTTTTGAGATATGTGGTCCTAAATAAGCCATAACATTTGTGTTGATTTAAAACTTTTGTAACTTGTGGTCTAAAATCTGTCATTGCATTTGTATGGTCATAAATGCTTCTTATTAAGGAAATGTTGAAAGGTACCAATCTCTGTAACGTACCAATAAGAAAATAGTGCCAATCTTTTTTAAACAGAAGGATTACTTGTTTTGACTTATGAAAGTCCACAATTTCCCTGGGTTGAAAGTCATTCACTTGTTTAAAAGTGGACGGTATGTTTTTGCAGAAATGTTTGTATGCGATAAAATTGGTTAGTGACAGTTGGACGAATAAAGAGGTGACACGTGGAGTTGAACATAGGTAGGATGTGAGTCAGCAAATTGTTGATACCAGTCGCAAGCATGTGATTAGTGTTGGGTGAATTCTGAAGACAAGGTAACCGATAACAAAGATTTGAAGAATTGATATCGGATAGCATTCAATATTTCCTTTATTTTTTTTTACATTATTGATTTCATTCTTGTTTATTTCGTATTGTTGGATCAAGTTAATCTACGTGTCTATAAATCACGTTACAAATTTAACTGTATCGTTTTATAGGTAAATAGTTTAAGCCCACCGTGGGGCTCGAATCCACGATTGCGTAATTTCTTTAATCCATTTATCTGTTGCTAATAAATTTTGATTCCTTTCTTAGCAAAAGAAAAATCAGATGTGGCAACGAATAATGTCAACAATTCCTATAATGTTGGAGCACACAATGAACATGAGGACGTGTTCCAACGTGATGATTCAACCAACGAAACCCGCAATGAAGGAGATGAAACAACTCCAATTCGCGAAAGTCAAAATCCTTGACGTGTGAGGAGTCCAACTCCTGATGATGCAGATGATCAACAAGTTGTTGAAACGGTCAAAATCTTGAGAGAGCAACAAAGGGCAATTATGGATCACTGCTCAAGACAAGATCAGGTGATGATAGAGTTGAAACAGGCGTTATTGGGTGCTTCCAATAATGCTAATGGAAAAGCTCAGATTCCTCCCAGCGTCCTTGCAAATCAAACAATTCAAAGAATCGGTAACGACACTCCAAGGGAGGAGTTTGGTTTTGACGAGGCAGGAGGTACCAGTAGTGGATCTGGGAACGTCAACAACACAAACGACCCTTTCAAAAATGAGCTCATGAGATTCATGAGAGAAATGAATGAGCGAATGGACCAGAATGCAAAGGAATTTCATGCTCGGACGGATCAGATCCCAGGAGCATCGCGGATGTTAAAGGTACCCGATTTTAAAAACTATCCATTGTTGCCGTTTAAACCAAGTGCGGCTCTAGAGTTGATCTCGAAGAGGTTTAAAATGCCAGATATTCCAAAGTATGATGGGACATAAGATCCACGGGAACATATCACAACCTACACTACGGCTGTAAAGAGAAACGATCTAGCCCAACACGAGGTCGAATCTATTTTGTTGAAGAAGTTTGGCGAAACCCTGACAAAAGGTGCCTTAAATTGGTATTCTCTTTTACCTGAGCATTCCATTAATTCTTTTGAAATGCTTGCTGATTCGTTTATCAAGTTCATGCTGGAGCAAGAAAGGTTCAAGCAAGGAAGGCGGATATATTTAGAATATCCCAAGGAGAATTCGAACTGTTGCGAGAGTTTGTGATTTTCATAAAGAAAGAATATTGTTATCAGCAGTACCAGATGAGTGGGCAGCGGAGGCATTTACAAAGGGTCTCAACCCATTGAGTTCCGATGCCTCATGGAAACTAAAGGGAAGCTTGCTAGAATTTCAGGCAACCACATGGGGAGATGTTCACAATCGTTACGAGTCAAAGATCAGAATATAATATGATCAACCAGATTCCTCGGTGTCTTCCAAAGGACAAAAATGTGATCGGAATGAAGATAAATTGAAAAATGATTTTGAAGCGGATATGAGGTCCTCTAGAAGTCATTTTCAACCTTACGAGAGAGCCGATGAGCGTGGAAATAAAGGCTTTCAATCATCGGATAGATTCTCTTCCGATAAAAGGGCAGATTGTGGTCGAAATAACAGAGCATTGCAGGAGAAAGAGGCGTCGGGGTCCCAGATTCAACATATCCCAGATTATCTAACTACAACTTTAACATCAGCTTAGTAGAATTGGTGTCAACTATGAGGAATATTAAAGAAGCTAGGTTCCCGAAACCAATCCGACCGGATCCTAGCCCAAGGGATCCTAATCTATGGTGTGAGTTCCATGGAACACACGACCAAAGGACTGGGGCTGCCGACATCTTCGTGAAGAAGCAACATTGTTGAAAAATGGTCACCTCAGAGAGTTTTTAAGTGGCTGTGCCAAGAACAACTATGGGAGAAATCGGGATGTTGCAGAACCATCAAAATTGGTTGCAGGGTCACCTCATATGACGATAAACACGATCTTTGGTGGAGACGAAGTAAATGGGGTGACATTTTCAGCAGCAACGAAAAAAAAGATATCAGTAACTCATGGCAAGAGGATCCGAGATGTCTTAGAAGATGAAATGACCTTGATAGAAGAAGATGCTGATGGACTTCTTCTATCGGACAATGATGGTCTGGTAATCTCTCTTGATGTTTTAGATTTCAAAATTACACGTGTGTTGGTTGACCCAGGAAGTTTGGCCAACATCATACAATGGAGAGTTCTGGAGCAAGCGAAGTTGACCAAAAATATAGTTCCGACAATAAAGCTTTTAGCTTGGTTCAACTTAACAAATGTTACCACCCGAGGAGAAATTCTGCTACCCACGCATGCCGAAGGGGTAACAAAGACCACCCTGTTCGAAGTAGTAGATGGCAACATGGGTTATAATGTGATCCTAGGGAGGCCATGGATACACGAGATGAAGGCTGTATCTTCAACATATCATTAGATGTTGAAATTTCCAACACAAGAAGGGATTAAGCAAATCAGAGGACACCAATCGACTGCAAGGGAGATGAACACAGTGACTGTTTCTAGTATCAAGGGTAAAGAAACGAGCAAATAGCAATTACAGGAACCAATGCCTTCTTCCACCTCGATTGGAATTAATAAAGAAGAAGAGTCATCAAAATTTTATCAGGTACCGAGATCTTTTAGGTACCGAAGGAAACATATGCGACCAAATCGATCGCAGAAGAGCTCGAATAAGTGGCCTTGTTCGAAGAGTTCTTAGAAAGGAAGTTTCACTTAGGAACATGTTTTAATCCCGAACTCAGGTTAAAAATTATTGATTTTCTAAAATCTAACGTTGATTGTTTTGCATGGTCGCATTCAGATATGGAAGGTATTCCATTGGAAGTGGTGGTCCAAAAGCTGAGCTTGGATCCTAACTTCCCTCCGGTATGGCAGAAGAAACGACCAATAATAGCGTCGGAAGTGGTTTTATCAAGGAAGAGGTAACTAGGTTACTGAATATTGGTTCAATTCAGGAAGTAAATTACCCTGGTTGGCTAGCTAACATAGTGGTAGTGCCTAAAAAGAACAATAAATTTAGAATGTGTGTAGATTATAAAGATATAAATAAGGCATTCCCTAAGGACTCTTTTCCGTTTGCCAAACATTGATCAAATGATTGATGCTACGGCCGGGCATGAGTTAATGGATTTTCTTGATGCTTATTTCGGGTATAATCAAATTAGGATGGACCTGGAAGACCAAGAGAAGACTTCTTTTATCACAAATTTTGGCACATACTGCTATAATGTGATGCCTTTTGGGCTTAAAAATACCGGAGACTTATAAGAGGCTTATTAATAAAATGTTTCAAAAACAGAAAGGTAAAACATTGGAAGTTTATATTGACGACATGTTAGTTAAGTCTCTTAATGCAGGAGATTATCTGAAACATTTCCAAGAGACATTTGACATTCTGAGAAAATACAACATGAAGCTCAACCTAGAGAAGTGCGCCTTCAGGGTTGGTTACGATAAGTTCTTGGGGTTTCTGGTCTCTCAAAGAGGAATCGAAGTAAACCCCATTAAAATCAAATCCATAGGGGATATCCTCAACCAGTTAACAAGTGTGAAGCAAGTACATAAGTTGACCGGTAGATTGGCCGCTCTAAGCAGGTTCATCTCGAGGTCTTCAGAGAAGTTCCATCACTTCTTTTCACTTTGGAAAAAGAAGAACGATTTCGTGTGGACTCTGGAATGCCAACAGGCATTGAAAGATCTAAGGTACCTTTCTAGACCTCCGTTGTTGCCAAAGCCGGAAGAAGGTGAGCAACTATTGATTTATCTAGCGGTCTAAGAAGTTGCGGTAAGTGCTATTTTGGTTTGGGAAAAAGAAGGTATGAAATTTCCCGTTTATTATGTTAGTAAAGTATTATCGGTAGTGGAGACACAATATCTGCACCTTGAAAAGTTGGCCTTAGCTCTCGTAGTTGCCTCTCGAAAGCTTAAGCCTTATTTTCAATGTCACCCAATAGACGTTGTGATAACCTTTCTCTTGAGGAATGTCCCTCATAAGCCTGAGTTGTCGGGTCGTTTGGCTAAATGGGTAGTTGAAGTTAATGAATTCGATATTGAATAAGTTCCCAGGACTGCAATCAAGTCACAAGTTTTGGCTAACTTCGTGGCTAACTTTAGTTCGGGATTAATGGCTTTAGCTGCTAAGAAGCAGTGTTAACAATGAACCCGAGTACGAGGCTTTGGTTGCAGGACTTGAACTTGCTCGAGGAATAGGTTCCGAGGTCATCGAAATAAAGTGCAATTCCCAGTTGGTGGTGAACCAAGTATACAGAATTTTTGACACCAAGGAGGAGCGCATGCAACAATACTTGAACAAGGTTCAAGTGTTACTTTCTCGGTTCAGGAAGTGGTTATCAATTCCAAGGGAGGAAATGTGAAAGCAGACGCATTAGCTAATTTGGGTTCGTCCACGAAAATGAAAGGGTCTGATGCTGGAGCGGTAGTTGAGTTGTTGCATTCGGTGTTGGCTATGGACGGCTACTGTGAAGTTAACTCAACCAACTTAATTTTTGAATTGGAGAAATGATTTTAAAGAATATCTAAGGCATGGTAGATTTCTTGAAGGCCAAAAATCATCTTGGGCGCTATGGACCAAGGCAACTCATTACTATCTTGTTGATGGTCAATTATACAGGAGGTCGTTCCAAGGACCATTGGCTTGGTGTTTAGGGACACCAGAGGCTAACTACATAATGAGAGAAGTTCATGAAGGAGTAAGCGAGAACCATTCTGGTGCAGACTCGCTGGTTCGTAAGTTAATAAGAGCTGGCTACTATTTGCCCCGGATGGAGCAAGATGCAAAGACGTTTGTACAAAATTGCGATAAATGTCAACGCCATGCACATTTAGTGCATCAACCGGCAAAAATTTTGCATTCGGTGGTGTCACCGTGGCCATTCATGAAATGGGAGATGGACATAGCTGGTCCCTTACCACAAGGACCCGATATGGTAAAAAATTTTTTAGTTTTAACTGATTATTTTACTAAATGGGTTGAAGACGGTGCATACCAAAAGATCGAAGAATGAGAAGTGATCGATTTTATATGGATAACATTGTTTTCCGGTTTGGAATACCAAAAGAAATTGCTTGTGACAATGGGCCACAATTTATAGGTTCCAAAGTCACAAAGTTTGTGAAAGGATTGAAGATCAAACGAATTATATCTTCACCATACCACCCGAGTGCTAATGGACAGGTAGAGTCAACCAACAAGGTAATTACCAAAAGCTTAAAAAGAAGTTAGAAGATGTTGAAGGCAAGTGGCCATATGAGCTACCAGGTGTGTTCTGGGCATATCAGACCACGACGAAGTTGAGCAGGGGTGAAACACCCTTCTCAATTGTATACGGTTAAGAGGCTTAGATCCTGGTGGAAGTTGGGAAACCGACCTTAAGGTTTTCCTAAGCAAACGAAGAGACAAACAATGAAGCATTGCTAGTTAAAATAGATTTGCTTGAAGAGCACCAAAATTTGACATATGTGAGGATGGTGTCACAAAAGCAAAGAATGGATAGATATTACAACTATAGAGCAAATCTCCGATATTTCAAAGTTGAAGATTTGGTTATGAGAAAGGTAATACAAAATATTTGGGAAGTTAACGCCGAGAAGCTGGGACCAACTTGGAAAAGACCTTACCGGGTTTCAGCTATAACCGGTAAAGATTCATGTGAATTGGAAAATTAAGATGAAGTTAAATTGCCAAGCAATTGGAACGTGGCTCATCTCAAAAGGTATTATTGCTAAAGATCCTTGGTGGTACTGAAAGTATATGTTGCACTATTTTTCCCTTCGTCCAGTTTTTATCCCAATTGTGTGTTTTTGGCAAGGTTTTTAATGAGGTAGCAATGTAAAGCATACTACGAAGGAAGGGTCAAAAGAAAGACTTCCAGTGTTCAAATTTTCATACGTAGCATCCGAACACTTGGGGGGGGGGGGGCCA
>MCJB01050674.1:8516-23046 GCA_002018475.1 Nicotiana obtusifolia | reverse complement strand
TGGGGGGGGGGGGACCATTATGTATGAAGTGCACTAAAAGTGTTACGAAGACCGGGGACTATTATAACTATAAACAGTGTCTTATCAGGACTGGGGACTGCATGATCAGCCTTGGGGTCTGCATGATCAGCCCCGTAGAAATAAGTTGAACAAAGTTAGCCATATGTATTGGCAACTTTATTTACGTAAGCAAAAGAATGTTTATGTAAATGTACTTTTAAAGATGGAGGGAATAAAATCAAAGTCCTTTTATTTTTATCTTATTTCTTGTCCGAATGATAAACTAATTTATTTTTTTCGTTTGGAAGTTAATTAAAACTTCATATGCTTGTGCTAGAATGAATAGGAGGCATCCTCTTCAAGGGAACCGTAAACATAAGGGTGCTCTCTTACGAAACCCTCATAGTCAAAGGGTAGATTCCGAAAGTGTTTATGCCCCGAATCCAAAAGCTATCAGATGTGAAAAGATTTCCGAAGTTTTATCAGTTAAATGAAAAGAATATTTATTGCACAATACTTAAGCAAAGAATTCTTTAATTAAAATGCAAAACTCAATAAAGAAGTGTTGGTATAGCTACAAAAGACAAAAAAAGGTATTATACATTAATTCTTGTTGCCAGAACCCGAAGGGAGAGAAGAGTCTTTGTTTTCTTTGTTGATAGAAGGTTGTTCCGCTTCTGGTTTAGGGCCTTCATATTTATCTCCATATTCTTCAGCTTCCTCTTTGGTTCTCGAATACTTAGAGTTAATATTCGAGGAGTCAAAAGCAGTGGGCCGAGCTGGGAGATTCTTGAGAACGGTTGTCTCCAGTTCACGAGCTTTGGCAATGTAGTCATCAATATTTGCAATGCCTTATTTGGCCTCCTCCTAAATCTTTCTTTTCATATGATATATGTCATAGGTTTCTCGAAGAGGATAGAATCTTCTTGGTTGTGGATTTTAGATGGAGTTTTTCGATCTTAGATTGGAGTTTTTCATTTTCAGCTTTCATAATGCTGATTTTGGAATCAAGCTCATGTGGTCAAGTGAATTTGATTATGCTCCACGACCCTTTTATGCCTTTCTTCCATTCTTGCTCTCCTCTCCTCGGCAATATTAACCTCTACGGTTTTGGAGCGTAAGCTAGCCTTCAAGCTGTTGACTTGCTCAAGCAGACTCACGCTCGGTAGTAGCAGTCGCGGTATCATGTAGCTCAGCTCACTTAGCCTTTGCATCTTTGGGGTCTTCATGCAATTGAGTGGCCTCTTGGCTATGGGCTATTCTATCTTGCTCGGATTGCTGTAACCGGCCCTCAAGATCATCCATTTGAGCAATTTTTGCTTCCAGCACGGGGAGGCGCTCGGCAAGCTTATTCCGCTTAGCCAAAAGTTAATCTTGTTCTGAAGTAAGTGCGTGTTTATCAAAGATCAACCTTTGTAGGCCTTCGGAAGCAAGAAGGTTGGCCTGAAGAGGTTAAAGCTAAGGTTATTAATTTAAATATGACAAATGAAGAGGTGTGTGAGATGATTACATTAATATATGCTCCAAGTAATGCATGATGTTACTTAACAGACACTCCACAGAAAGAGAGTCCATTTTTCTCTAATCTTTTTACTAGTGGCTTCAGATAATTGGCAAGCGCCACTTGCTTGGAAAGTATATGGCACTCATTCAAAACTGTAAGGATGACATTTCATTTTCCATGAGGGTCTTGAGTGGGGGTCGAGTAAGTATTTCCTAAATTTCCATGGTCGGTTGACCATGGGGAAGGAGCGTCTTCCATCTATTCTGATGGTGCTGGTGGAGAGGTATCTGCTGGTGTAGAAGGAGAGGCGGTTATTGTCGACTCATAATTCAGTGGTGGAGGAAGATCAGGGGGTGAACTCCTTTGACCGGAGGTGTCGATAGGAGCCGAAAAATGAGAATCAGCATTTTTAACCTAATCCATTTACGTAAGAGTCTTTGAACATCCCCCATTGGTGGTGTTCAAAGCTCTCCCGGCTGAGCATACGGTTGAACTGATGAAGGACTTTTTCTTTTTTGAAGGGAAACCGCTTCATCATCGGTTTCTTCATCATCAAGGACCACTGTGGTAGGTCCAGTTGGTGTTTCTTTCACTCTCTTCTCCTAAGTCCTAGCCGAGGAGGTATGTTTCCTCTTTGGTTTCTTGTTTTTGGGCTGAAGACTCTAGGAGGAAACACCTTCACCAGAAGCGAGAGTAGATTCATGAGCTCTCTTCTGGTTAAGGGAATTTTTGCAGTACCGAGGACTCTGGGAGGAAGCACCTTCATCAGAAGCAAGAATAGATTCACGAGCTCTCTTCTGGTTAAAGGAATTTTTGCAGTACTGGTTCGGTTTCCACGGGGTCATTGAGAGCATATGTCATAGCAAACAACTGATCCATTCGGAAGTTCTGTGGTACAAAAGGGTAGATAACAAGTTGTTTCTAAGTTATGTTGAAATATTGATAGAAGGAATGGAGAATTTTTGCTTGCCGTGGTTTTTGGCTTTCCACCCATATTTGAGGGCCATTTCTTTCCACCTTTGAGATTCCGGTGTGGGAATATCCAAAATTTTCTGTGCCTATTAGGCCGGATCTTGAACACGGTGGTTCCCAATGAGTAGCTGGAATAAGGAAAATATAAAGTTAGTAACGATGGGAGGTGTTTCTGAATATTAAAAGAAAAAGATATCTGAAGGCTTACGAAAAAGATTCCATGATTCGGGAAAAACAGGTACTGTGGTCGGGAGGATGTCCCTGGTAGCAATAATAACGAACTGTTCCATCCATCCACAATCATTATCATCGTCAACACTGGTAAGAAGGGCATGATGGCCGCGTTTGGTAAGTTTTAGCACACCCCCATGGAAGATCTTTGGGGAGTAGAGATTCATTATGTGAGCAAGAGTTAGGGTTTCTCCTTGTCACGCCCCGACCTCGGGGAGCATGATCGGCGCTCAACCGAGATACCCCAGTTAAGCAAGCCTACTAGATACCTTCTACCCAACCTTGCCCATCAACAATATAAGAATTAGTACAAGTGATAGACATGAGAAGAGTCAAGTGTTCCACAATCTTTTTCCATTACTAAAGGATATTCATTTATGACTTCAAAAATATTACAAGTTTGTAGATATGATGAAAAACATATTTTCCAAATACCAACACTTACTAGTTTAATTCCCAACATTGAACACCACCCACAACCTATCTACGGAGCCACTAAGTACAACAAAAGAGTAGTATGGAAGTGCCGGCGACAAGGCCCTGGCTATACCTCAGAACATAAAGTACAATGTCAAATGACATGAAGCCCGGAACAAAGTAAGGCTCACCAAAATTTGCTGAATAGAGAGTAACTGCTAACGAGGATCGAAATCGTCCGCTGATGAACCACCTGCATCCATTGAAGATGAAGCGCTCCCGGCAGAAGAGACGTTAATACACATGGAATAGTACTAGTATGTAAAGCTAAATATCCACTTTCAAAAGAATGCCAATATAATAAAGGGAAGACCATATAATAGCAAGTCACAATCAAAAATATCAAAATGCCAAGTTAAACATACCAATTTTCAAAAAAAAAAAATGTGGTTTGATATGTGATGTGAAAATAAAAAAAGAGTTACCAAGAGTAGAACCACCATGTGCGCAACATGGCGTCCGATCTCCACCGGATCAGCTAGGCTGCCTTCCCACATATGCCGTGTGGGTTGACTTTCCAATTCACAACTATTTTCAGTTTCATCCCAATTAAGGGGAATAATCTCATCCCAAATAAGGGGAATAATCACAATCCACTCCTACACCGGCACGTTTAGTTTCGGGTATGGCCTTATGACCCACCCTTCCTCGGTTTGCTAGTGATACTCCCAAAAATATTTTTGGTTTGCACACAAGGGAAACAAAAGCACAATTATATTTTATATTCACCTTATTACCTTTCACGCTATATATAGCCTTGTTAGTAACCTCAACCATTCACACATCATTATAATTTCATTGGCTCTCATGGCCATACTTATGATTCTTCATTTCAAGGCACGGTGGCCGTATTTGATCTTCTACATTTTCATTCTTTTAGTTTCAAGGGTCATCATCATAAATATCAACAAATAGAATATTCCGGAAATCACCACTTTAGGTTTATTAGCAATGAAGACTTTAAACACAATGAATTTCTTTCCAGAAATGGAGTAAAAGAGTTGGCAATCGAAGCACAAGTTAAAAGCATAAACGAGTAACACATCATTTAATTCTTGAAATACTTTTCCTAAAAAGGCAATACACAATTTCAACTCATGAATAATATATATATATATATATATATATATATATATATATATATATATATATATATATATATATATATGATAAGAGCTAAAGACACATTGGAAATGCTTACAACGCATAGCATTACTTAAAATAGCCACGTATGGGCACAAGTGTAACTCACATTATCGGCATGGTAACCACACTTTCCATCTTCAACCTCCTTCTTTCACTTTCAAGCATCCTTATAGATTACCAACAACAAGGAATTTTAATTCAAGACTTTAGATACGCATTTGAGCAACTAACCAAATTAAGGGTCTTAGACACATGTGATTTCTTCTACAATTCGACATGCTAGTTTTCATTAGAATCACGCTTCAAATCATAACTTATTAACACACAGCCCATGTTTAATCCTTGAAGGTTGGTGCAAGATTGGATGATTAAGATGTTTAGTTTCCTCCTTCTCTCTCTAAAATGCTCTTTCCTCTCTCTAAAATCATCAGATAATCATTCTAAAATAAACCCTAAAGGCTACTTAACAGAATGGGATTGGGTTATAAAAATCAGAAAATGGACCCTCTGATCTCAACCCTGAGGTCGCAGAATGCACCGCAGATCACGTTTGCGGTCCGCAAACTGGACCGCAAAATGGTCCTCAAAATTCTGGGCTAGACTGGTCAGGTCTGCGATCGTTCGGCGGTCCGCATACCACTTATGCGGCTGCAGAATGAAATATGCGACCGCAGAATGGGTGCAAAACAACTTTCAAAATTCAACAACTCTCTGCTCACTATGTGATGGATATGTTTGCGGTCGCGAAACAGACCGATAGAATTGCCTTCTTCTGCCAAAAAATTTCCATCAACTCCTCAGTGCATTCTGCAACCCAAAAAGTCCGTACCACAAAACTTGAATAAAAGTCCTTAATGTTTCTACATTACTCAAACATATAAGCCTACCTCGACACCACAAACTTGAATCCCTTGGCAAAATTTTATGGGGCCTTACATCCTCCCCCACTTAGGATCATTCATCCTCGAATGAGGAGTATCATCCGCAAAGAACACTCAACATAATTCATCTCCTCCTTTCACACATCGCAATCCCCCAAATTTGTCTAACTCCTAAAATTTTCAAATATTTCGAGATAGTCTCCTCTGTATTTGGGCCTATCCACCTGTTAGAGAATCACAAAACCACCCTAACAACATATCCATAACTCAACAAAGCATCACAATATATATCAACAACACTGATCTCAACATTAAGGGAATTACATTAACATAATTGGTATCTGGACATGAACTGTACACATTTAAATCATAACACATAGCATGTACCCTTTTGAATCACAACTATTTGGTGCCGCTTTATAGAACAATCAACAATGATATGTGAGCCAATCTTCAGAATGTTGAAGAAAGATGCTGCAACAAGCTGGACTGAGGAATGCCAGAAAGCTTTCGACAAAATCAAGGAGTATTATCTAAACCGCCCGTATTAGTCCCACCATAACCAGGAATATCTCTCCTGCTTTATCTGTCTGTGTTAGATGGGGCTTTTGGTTGCGTTCTAGGACAACATGATGAAACAGGAAGGAAGGAGCAGGCGATATATTATTTGAGAAAGAAATTCACGCCTTACGAATCCCGATACTCTTTGTTGGAACGCACTTGCTATGCTTTGACATGGATAGCCCAGAAGTTGAGACATTATTTTTGTGTGTTTACTACATATCTCACGTCAAGGATGGATCCACTGAAATACATTTTTCAGAAACCCATGCCTACGGGTGAGTAAGCAAAGTGGCAAATATTGCCGAGTGAGTTCGACATCGTGTATGTAACTCAGAAGGCAGTCAAAGGGCAAGCATTGGCGGATCACTTGGCAGAAAATCCCGTAGACAGGGAATAGGAACCATTGAAAATGTATTTTCCCGACGAAAAGGTAATGTTTGTAGGAGAAATATTACTGTTGCGTACGATGGTTGGAGGATGTTCTTCGACGGAGCAGCAAACTTTAAAGGAGTGGGTATCAGAGCTGTCATAGTATCAGAAACCGGTCAACAACGAAGCGGAAGCGAGAATGTCGGCTTGAGTAACGCAAACATTGGTGAGAATCCAATGCCCCGAAAACCTACCTGGGCTCCGGGAGGGGGAGATGTAAGAAAAATTACCAACTTGACCCTTAGCCCGAGTATCATATATCCGATATCCGCAAAACTCAAGTTTCCGTGCACCAATAATATGGCGGAATATAAGGCCTACATCCTGGGACTCAAGTTGGCCAGTGACATGAACGTTTAGGAGTTGCTAGTAATCGGAGGTTCAGATCTGTAGGTGCACCAGGTTTTAGGAGAATGGGCTACAAAGAACACCAAAATATTGCCATATTTCCGCTGTGTACAAGAACTGATAAAGAGGTTCATAAAGATATTATTCAAACATATTTCAAGGATTCAGAATGAGTTTGCAGATGCATTAGCCACTTTGTCTTCCATGATATAACACCCAGACAAGAATTTCATCGATCCTATCCTAATAGGAATTCATAAGCAGCCAGCTTATTGTGCTCATCTTGAAGAAGAAATTGACAGAAATCCATGGTTCCACGACATCAAGGAATACTTGGAAAAGGGAGAATATCCAGAGAGTGCTACCCATACTCAGAAGCACACGCTTCGAAGATTGGCCAACCATTTCTTTCAGAGTGGAGGAATTCTGTATAGAAGGACTCCTGATTTGGGTTTGTTAGGCTATCGACGCCAAGGAGGCGTATAGATTGCTCGAGGAAATACATGCCGGAACTTGCGGACCCCACATGAATGGTTTCATTCTGGACAAGAAGATATTAAGAGCAGGGTATTTTTGGATGACTATGGAAACAGACTGCATCAAATATGTTCAAAAGTGTCACCAATGCCAGATACATGCTGACATGATACAAGTACCGCCCAACGAACTCGATGCAACGAGTTCGCCCTGGCCCTTCTTTGCTTGGGGTATGGATGTTATCGGACCGATCTAACCTGCTGCTTCAAACAGACATAGGTTTATCCTGGTGGTTATAGACTACTTCACAAAATGGGTTGAAGTCGCGTCCTACAAGGCTGTAACTAAGAAGGTTGTAGCAGATTTTGTTCGAGACCGCATCGTTTGTCGATTTGGAGTACCTGAGTCAATCATTACTAACAATGCCGCCAATCTCAACAGCGACTTGATGAAAGCCATGTGCGAAGCATTCAAGATCAAGCATCAAAACTCTACAGCATACAGGCTGCAAATGAATGGAGCCATAGAAGCCACAAACAAGAACATCAAGAAGATATTAAGGAAAATGGTAGATAATTACAAACAATGGCAAGAGAAGTTACTGTTTTCTTTGCTCGAGTATCGCACCACAGTTCGTACTTCAACTGGGGCAACTCCCTACCTACTGGTATACGGTACTGAAGCGGTTATTCGCGCCGAAGTGGAAATCCCTTCTTTAAGAATCATACAAGCTGCCGAGCTCAGCGATGCAGAATGGATATGGAACCAGTATGAACAATTAGCTCTCATTGATGGAAAAAAAAATGAACGCAGTATGTCATGGTCAACTCTACCAGAATAGAAATGGCAAGAGCTTTCAACAAAAAGATCAGGTCGAGGCAATTCACGCTGGGGCAATTGGTACTAAAGCGAATCTTCCCACATCAAGATGAAGCAAAGGGGAAATTCTCACCCAACTGGCAAGGCCCTTACATGGTTCACCAGCTATTAACAGGAGGAGCACTTATACTTGCAGAGATGGATGGGGAGATCTGGCCAAAACCAATCAATTCGGACGTAGTCAAGAGATACTATGTTTAAGATTATGTTTGCACTTTCTATTTGGTGTAACTAAACTACGCTTGACCTGATTCCCGTTTAAGAGGGGATACGTAGGCAGCCTTGTGGGTTCGGTCACATCATAATAAAATCTTCATTCCCCCTGTGGTCAGAAACTGGGGCAAGATCTCGAGCTTTCCCGATCTCATCATGTTTGGAACCGCCAAGGAATGTATCGCCAGAAGTACGCATTTAAACTAGGGCAGATTTTGAGGAGGATCCTCAAAATTCCGAATCAAGGAGATTGCAATGTCTCAAACATGCGTCACAGTCATCAGTTAATCAAAATTATTTAATCTCGTGCATTATCACATATTTCAAAAAAATACATTTTCATAAGTAATTTATCAAACGCATGTTTTTCAAAAAAATATATTTCTATTGCAGCCAGACGTTACTCGGGGTAACTCAAGCAGGAACCTTAAGACAAGAGTAAAGGCGAAGCAAGGAATCGAGAGCATGAACCAACCTTCCCCTTCGCCAAAACTCACGATTTTTCTTTGGGCGCAGGCACAATTAATATAACAGGAAGATCCGCAAATACATACACACAACAAGATCACTATCTTCACACCAACAAGAATCACCAAACGCAAACACATCAAGCTAAGAAATGCTTTACTCTCTCGTTATTCATTGTTTTTCTTTCATAGGGCTAAGCATTGTCCTCATCATCGCATAAGGCTAAACACTGACTTCTTTGCGTGAGACTAAGCATTGTCTCCATACCTTGCATGAGGCTAAGCACTGCCTCCATTATTACCAGGGCTAAGCACTGCCTTTCCTTGCTAGAGACTAAGCGTTGTCTCCATACCTTGCATGAGGCTAAGCACTGCCTCCATATTGCATAAGGCTAAGCACTGCCCCCATATTGCATAAGGCTAAGCACTGCCTTTCTCTGCATGAGAATAAGCATTGTCTCCATACCTTGCATGAGGCTAAGCACTGTCTCCATGTTGCATAAGGGTAAGCACTGCCTTCTCTCTGCATAAGACTATGCATTGTCTCCATACCTTGCACGAGGCTAAGCACTGCCTCCATGTTGCATAACTCTAAGCACTGCCTTTTCTGCATGAGACTAAGCATTGTCTCCATACCTTGCATGAGGCTAACCACTGCCTCCATTATTGCATAAGGATAAGCACTGTCTCCATATTGCATGAGACTAAACAATGTCTCTATTCCTTGCATGAGGCTAAGCATTGCCTCCATTATCGCATAAGGTTAAGCATTGCCTTTCCTTTGCATGAGACTAAACACTGTCTCCATTTCTTTGCATGAGACTAAGCAGAGTCTCCATTCTTCGTATGAGACTAAACACTGTCTCCACCTTGCATAAGGCTAAACACTGCCCCCCACTTTGCATGAGACTGAGCATTGTCTTCGCTCTTTGCATCGGGCTGACAACTGCCCTCATCTCATACAAGACTAAACCTTGTCTCGTCTCGTTCTCTCATACGACTAAGAATCACATGTTTCCTTTGACAGGCGATCCATATTACCGCATCTTTACATTTCATGGGTTGAAACATCGCCACATTGTCTGAAAGCGTCATAGTCTGAGGGCATCATCCTCATAGCCTGAAGACATCATGCCATGGCCAGAGGATCTCTCGAAACTACACATCATTATTCAAAGGTGTCATAGTCCAGAGGCACCATCCTCATAGCCCGAGGACACCATTTCATGGCCTGCGAATCCCTTATCATACACTTCATGGCCCAAGATGTTATGGTCCAAGGACATTATCCTCAAACGTCCAAAGACAACCCTCATGGCCCAAAAGGGAATTTGAATCATGCTTAAATTAAGCAATAACCCCATACATTCGTGTGCATCGTGTTTTAAGTTTTGCAGGTAACTCGGGAGGTAACCGTTATACAAATAGGAGCAATTCTCGCTCCGGTTTCCATTCACAATGTTCGCATCCTTTGACTGTCTCAAACGTAACGGACGACCAGTAATTGAGTACTTTTTATTCTATAACCGTCCAAATATCTGCCTCGTACATCTGTAACGTTCATTTCACATTCATGGCTCCACCCAAAATTATCTGTAACTTATGACACTATCTTACCCAAGAGATCCTTTTGAAACGTACGACCACTCTTATAATAACTCCATCGGTTTCGTTCACCGTTGGATCCAGAACTACACATGGCCTGATTCCCGTAATACCAGGGATATGTAGGCAACTCAAGAACCAGGGTTCGGCCCCTATTTTTCCAAAACACATCAATCTTCCACTCATTTCGGACAAAATTGGTCATCATTTTCTTTACCTGACAACTCTTTCATCCTTCCCAAGTAAAGAGGGGCAACTGTTGATACCTAATTTTGCCCTCATATTTTTTCAAATAGTATATATATACTTTCAAAATATCATTTTGCATCATTACTCAATTTACAATAGCTATACTAGTATTTTAATAATTTTTTTGTAATTTTTAAAGCTTTAAAACTAATTTTCTTGCAGTTAAATTACTTGAATATGTATTAATTACCCCGTTAAATAATTTTGTGATGATTTAATCATCCAACTCTATTATTTGCATCCACATATCTATTTTATAATATTTTACTTTATTTTATATAATTACATTTGCACTTTTATGCCAAATACGCAATTTTGCTATAATAACCTATATTTTACAATAAATTGCATTTGTCATTTTATTTAAGGTCAAAATGTTTTACATTTTTCATGATCTTCAACTATTGTTAAAGTATTAAGTTGCATAAAAAGCATTTTTTATATTATATTTAACTATTTTATTAAAATTATTTTCCTTTAATCCCCTACTTCAAAATTCGGTCCAAATTATGCCTTATTTTCAGACCAATTAAGGTCCAAACAAATAAGCCCAACCCTAATCTGCCCTAGCCCAAACCAAACAACCTCTTTTGTTCCAACCCGGTCGGGACCCGTTTACTCGACCTGTCCCACTTCCCTTTAATCACGGCCGTTGATCTCAAATGATCAACGCCCATAATAATCCCTACCCTTTTCTTATATCCCCTCACCCTAAACCCTAATCCCATTATCACACTCCAGCCACCCCTAAATCCTCTACTCTCCTCTTCTTTGAGAAACCTAGCCGCCACCCAAAATCTTCTTTGAATCCAAATCATCTATGGATTCTTAACATGATTTACTTATCTTTTCCGGATTATACCGCTATAAATATGGTGTTACTTAGTACTTGCCCATTTTGGCAAGTATCGGTCTCTAAATCAAAAGAGATCGGCCTACTCTCCAAGACTTGGACGATATCTCATTTGTATACGTTCATAGCAAGGATATGAGGTTCTGATTCACCAAGATCGCCAGCTAATTTCTGATCCTAGTCAAACTAAGGTTTACCTGATTTCTTCTCCTAATCCGATTCTAAATTGAGTTTTTGCATGTTCTTCTTTCCTTGTTTATGCTCAATTGACTGTATTTCCTTATTTATGTGTTGATTTTATTACCATATAAACTCCTCCCCAATTTTCCTTTGGAGGGACTCTGATCGGCTTAAGAACTACTATTATTCTCTCAACTTTCACCTTCTATATTATTTTTGCTCTCTTGATTGTGGCCGGCTGAAAGCCAAGGCCACCAGAATCTTCTCTATTAACCTCCCTAATGCGAGCATTGCTCGAGGCTCACTGAAGCTCCTGTGAACTCTGATGCACTAGGATTTGGGATTCTCATTGTTATCTTTCTTTGCTGTCATTGCTGAGACTCTAAGTTACTCACTTTTTTGCTCGTTTATCTTCGCAAATGATTAGCATTCTCTACCCTTTATAGCCTTAATTATTACTCATTTACTTATTCATGTATGCGTATTCTGCGTGCCAACACTATTTGAACTTTTATAGACAAACATGTCCTAAATTTCTTTGTTATTTGTGAACTCCCAGTGTTGTATTATTGTATGTTTTCTGTAGTTCTATTGTCTCAATGACGTTCTACAGTTCCACGTTCTCTAATATCATACTTGATAGGCATCAACATATGTAGTATACCTTCACTCTATGAATGTGACTCAAATGGTTTCTGGCCTTCTTAGGTTTTGTCTGATTGGTCATTCTCATTTTGGCCTCAAATGTCGTGTCCTTTGCCTGTTATGAGTTCATATTCATGCCCATTTCTGGGACCTTTTGTAGAAACTGCTTGCTCAAATCTGCTTTATGAATCTTTTCCTACTAGATCCTTTATGTATAACCTATTGTTTCATGCAAACTGATCCTTTATTCTCCCATGTTATAGATTTGTCTTAGTCTCTAGCCAAGCATGTTTATGTGCTACTTGTAACTCTGATAATTCTGTTCCCTGACTGGGCAATCATGTACTCTTTAGCATTGCTTCTAGGATAAATACCAATGTGTATTTCTCTCTTATGTGTGGTCGACTGACATGAATCCTAATGTCTGCAGTTAGCCTATAGTTGACATGTTCGTTTGCCTACTATGGAGTTCTTTCAAATCTTTGTGCTATAGTTAATGTCCATCAGGTTAGGTTTCATGATCAACCAAGTATGTTTTGCCAAATTGTGCCCACTAGCATGTTGTTATGTTGTTTGCAACCACATTCTCATTAGGTTTTCATGTTAAACCTTCATATCAAGACTGTACTCTACCTACTTCTTGTTCATGATTCTGTTAGACTATCATCTATAGGTCATCAGGTAGTTTCTGGATCATGCTTTACTAAAATGGTTTACTGGTCAATCTTGTCACTATCAAATTCTATTTCTGGAATTACAAAGCATAAGCTTGCCTCTATGTGTCTTGTGTGCCTTTCCATTTAGCATGATCTTGTTTATATGTCTTTGCTAGAGCTGTTAATGGCTATAGCTCTAAGAACTAAGGGATTAAGTTGTTCTATGAGTATTGTATCACCTGCATAGCTAAACTTAGTATCCATGTGGGTAAGTTATTCATTGGGCTTGGAGATGGGTCATGGGTGTTGTTGGACCTGGGCATTGGATTCAGGTGCACTCTAGTTATCTTGTGAGCCTGTGTTTTGGGCCTGTTGTTCATCCGGAGAGTAAGACTATTGAAGGTCTGGGATATTCCTCGATTACTTTTATATTGGGCCTGTAATTGCTTTGGTGGGCTTGTATTCGTTTCAGCCTGTGTTTTGTCATCTTTAAGTCTGTATTATTTCATTCTTGGGCCTGTAATAACTTGTAATAATAATGAACGACTGGGGACTAGTGAAAAGGGGGAACTGGGATACTTTATCTTTTGCATGAATGGGTAGAGACCATGCCTATAGGATCTTAATAGCTTGTTTACCCATCACGTCTCATTCTCTGGAATTATATGCACGCAATATTATGACTTGGATGGCTAGAGAGCATGCCTATAGGATCCAAACTGGACTTCTTGCACTTAGATATCATGCCTATAGGAACTCAAACACTTCACCTACTCAACCTGTCTAATTCCCGCACACTATCAGAAACATGTTTGTAAGAACCTAAGTGTTTCACTTATTTGCATGTTTACGTCTATGCACTATGAGATAACATGCCTATAGGATACAACAATGCAATACCTTTATTTATCTAGATACCATGACTATAGGGCCTTAACTAATTAATCAATTGCTTCATGCTGCTTTTGTACTGCTTCATTCAGATAGCATGCCTATAGGGATAAAGTGTTTAAAAATCAAGTCCAATTGTTAATTGTTAGAAATCCTACCCATAGGACGTTTATTGACGTTGTAATCTTGTGTTTTCAAATGACTTCACTGCCTAATTATGCGACTATTAGAGATCATGCATATAGTGTTCTATCACCTGCCTAAGACGTATATCTATAAAATTAGCATTAGCAGTTCAAAATTATGGGATTGTTTTCACAACCTTATTACGCGAACGATTAGATATCATGTCTATGGGACTCGTAATGCTCTAATTTTCCTATATGTTAGTCTAGTAATTATAGAGCCTATATAATACAGGAATCCAGAATCACATAGAAATCATGCCTATAAGACTTAATGATTCCAACATGTCTTAATGTCGTCTACTGCCTAACCAGAAATCTTTTTGCGTACTTTCCTGCTTATGTGTGGAGGTTTCTTGAGCCTTTTATTGCAATTATATGCAGTCCTAACTTTTTTGTATGTCGTCTAGTTTATCATTTTGAGCAACCTAAGTTAAGTCTAGAACCACCATGCCTCCTGGACCATAGGCATGGGACAGGTAGTCTACACGCATTGGGTACGACTTAGAACGGAATTAGAACGCTTTTAAGTAAACAACTTCAACATAGTAATCGGGTAGCAGGAGATGATAGTCTGTGCCCTCTGAATAATACGAGCAACCTCTACTTCAAGGGAGTTGCGAAGTATTATTTATGTTGCACAGGGTGATCCTTTAGGCTAAAAAACTTAGTCCCCCC
>MCJB01050673.1:12132-32752 GCA_002018475.1 Nicotiana obtusifolia | reverse complement strand
CAATGAGATGGTTACTGATCATGTCACAGCGCCCAGCGCTGCCTGTGGTGCTGGAGGCAGTAAGCTCACAAACATTCTGCCTTCAGTCCCCTGGGGGGCGCTGACCAGGGGACCAACTTCGGAAATCGTCTCCTACTCGACCTAGAAGACCCCAAACCGCCCCAAAACCTTCCTAACTCCTATATAAACACCCCAAAACCTATCTAAGAGATATACAAGGTGATTTTGGAGAAAAAGGGGGCTAGGAACATCAACAACATCCACAAATTCTCAATTCGTCAAGCAAAACTAGTATCTTTATTTTAGTTTTTCTTCTTTAGTTATTTGATTTTGTTGAGTATGAGTGGCTAATCACCCTTTGTTCTGGGGTTGTGATTAGCCATGAATATTGTGTTTCTAACTTGATGATTTCGTTTTAATAGTTAATGTGGATAAGATTGTTTCTTCAATTCTATGCTAAACTGCTTAATTGTTTTGGCCTTCAATTAAGTTCTATCAATTATCTATGCGATGTTTGAGAAAACTAAGTTTAGATTAGAATAAGAATTGAAGAGAGCATGTTCTTAACTTTGTTAAAAAGAGCGGATTCGTGGTTAGGATAGGAATATACTTAATCACCATGCTTAATTATATAATCGTGTTCTTCATGCATTCTTGCTAGATTAATTCCATAGGAATATAGGCATTAATCTTGTTAGGAATAGGCGAATAGTACTTCGGAAGAAGGCTATGAGTATCATTATCGATTAATTAGCAATCTTACATTAACTACATGAACGATAAGTCAATTAGAACGCAATAGGATTGGAAACAAAATCACAACCCTGGAATCTTTGTTTTGTTGATTACAAAATACATATTTGTTCTCTGCAATTCCTAGATTTAAATTATAATTACAATTTAGAATAAACTATATACTAAACTTGATCTTTACTTGATTAAATAACGATATTAGTTGTTATAAAGTAGTTAACTTAAGTCCCTTGGGTACGATAATCCGGACTCATTGTCCTATATTACTTGTCGATCACGTATATTGCGTGTGCGTAAGGGAGCAACACTAAGCTATTTATATTTATCATAGAATAACTAAAAACAAGATAGAATGTTAACTTACTTAATGCAACAAATATATGTTCTAATTTTTAAATTTATGCACGATATAGCTGAAAAATATGGTAAAATACTACAAGAGTTAATATATGAGAAACCAAATGTGAAAGGGTAGACTTATCAAGGTAGTATATCAAGATTTATATATTTGGAATTAGTTTTTTTTCAATTAAAGTTACATTAAGTTTTATTTCAACTTATCGAAATTGAAGTGGGGAGCTTGTAATATCTTATACTCTTATTAGTAGTGTATTAATCGACCCGGTATTTTAAAAGCAAAGAGCTACAAAATTAGTACGATGCGATATCATTTGTTCACCTCACAAAATATTACCACTTATAGTATAGTTATGAAACATGTAATAATCCACCAAAATACATGCATGATAGTATGACTGCTAAAAATAAACCAAAACTGATAAGAGCAGTAAAGATCGCTGATAACATAAGTAATGGCTCATCTACTATTATGATAGTAAACTTTTTCAAAATATTACAAAATAATTATACTGCTTTATTGAGTGTGTAAAACCTAACAAATTAATTTTTTATACCCATGATATATAAATGCACGAGTAACAACGTTTACAAACAAAAGATGATCAGCAGTATTCTTCTTGCAAAAAATGAATGTTGAAAACAAATTGCTAATTGCAGCAGTTGTAAGATAGAAAACGTCCATTACGCGGAAAGATTATTTATTAAAACTCTTTCACTTCTTTTCTATTTGTTGATACTAAATGAGTTACACTAATTTATCTATATATATTTTTGTAGATTGTTTTAAATGGCAAGCGAAATATCAATGTAACGCTTTTTGATGCTACAGATACTTGCAAGGTTATGATGTTAAAGAGTATATCCAATTAATCTCTCAACAGGTTATTATCTTTCAATTTTATTTTGTAGCATGCTAAATATATAGCTTGATGACAAGTTCAATAATTTTGTGCTTTATTTTCTAAAAATAATGTATTAAGGGATCGTTTGACATACGGGATAAGAATAATAATTTCGGGATAGAATTTAGGATGTATTTATACCATGTTAATTAATTATATGTATTACCTGATCCTCGGATAAATATTAAATTAAAATGGTAAAATAGCTATCCTATATAGAAGATGGATAACTAATCTCATAGGATATCTCACCCCATGGAATATCCTGGCATATCCTACCATTATACCAAACGATCCATAACTGACCCAATCCTTTTGATACTGCAGAAAGAATAATGAAATTTTCATCATCTTGAGTAAAGATAAAGAATTCACTTTTTATTAAAAATTGATAAGAGAGTTCAATGCAGTCGCGTTAAAAGGAGTTTAATCGCTGAAGAGATGCATTGAATTGGAGTTATTACTGTTATCGAGTGACAAACAAGTGATCGAAATGAAGACAAAATGAAGACGATGAAAAAGGAAGACCCTCATTTAATATTTAATAAAAGAATCAAATGATTAATGGTTTATTTTTTCATACTAGGTTTTAATTTACTTTTTAAAAATGGGTCATTTGTGCTGGCATTGCAGTTAAATATTTTAACACCAAATGATTTTTCAGCACACGGGTTCATTGTCATGTTCATTATTTTTTATGTATATAAATGTCATGAACATAAATAACAACAAAGTTAAAAATTGATCTTCCATTACATACAAGTTGGTTTTGAATAAAAATGTGCATATCATATTACTAAAAAATTTAGATTCGTCAAATGACTTATGTAATTATACAATGATGGTATGTAAGAATTTTGTCAATAACGCCGCACATGCAAATATCATGATGGGTCAATGTGCTTCCAAGCATGTGTTTATCTCCAGAAATCAACTTTTGCCTCCAAAAAATATAAAATATCCTTTTAAATTTGTCTAAAAATAATTTTCACCATGCTTGTGTTTTGCAATGTCAATATATAAGGCCAAATAATTCCAAATATTGAATTGTATTTGCCGCAGCATCTTTTCTCGCACGAACAACTATATGTTGTACTTTTAATATGGATATTAATATCGATTAACAAAAGTTATGGTTATAATGGAACAACCCAACCATTGGAAGGGGACATACACAAAAAATATGATTTATAAAAGTCGTAAGTAAGATATGATCTCATAGCATATTTATAAACTAGATATAGTCAAAGAAAACTCTATTTGATACTCTCCAAAGAGAAACAGATTCACATAAAATATAATAGATGGAGTAATAAGCTTCCTACAGGAAAGGGTTGTTTTTGCCAGGGAAGTAATTGCACCCTTTGTTTTGCTCCACTTCAATATTTCTTCACTGAATGCCCTTATGTTACCCACATCTGCACATCCCTCTAAACAACCATCTTGATGCTCAAAATTTTGGCCCATCAATTAAGGATGGTTGTGTAAAATCCAACAAAATTCTACCTTAATGAGAATTTCTTTTCCCGATAACATTCTCCTCCCGTTTCTGCTTTGGAACATTTGGACTAATAGAAATAGAATGTTTTTAACAACTCATCAAACTTTATCTCTATCAATCACATCAGCACACAAGCTTCTGAATTCCTTTTCCTTACCAATGTTGTAACCTCTACTCCTCGCACCACCATCATTCTCATCAAATGGAAACTGCCTCCTAATGATGTTATTAAGTTTAATGTTACTGCTTATGATAATATTACTAGAAAGTGAGAAATGTGGGATATTTTTTGAAACCATACAGGTAGTTAGATACTCAAATTTTCTAAATACCTTTTTTTTTGGTCATAAAGAAGTACTTATATTAAGAAACTAAAAGTTGATAGCATCATTACAGGGAGCAGGATGCACTGTAGGCATCAGAGTAACTAAGCTATGCATATTAGAGTCTACGAGTTGCATGTTAAAGTTTACTATTTGCACACCTTCATAGGGTGCGTTACAAGCCAAAAACATTAATAAAAAAACTATTTAAAGAAGAAGCTGCTGTATCCTGTAATGGAGCTGCCAGTGTAGGTGTAGAAGATCTGCCGGAAGAACAGGATTTAACGAGCCTCTCGTGATTAGTTCCTACTTGGTCTTGATGGTACAGCTCCTGGACAAAAAGTGGTGGTGTTGCCAAAAAAAAAAAAAAAGATAGCTGCTACCATCTGCTTGGTTAGCGCCATATTTAGCTAAACTATCTGTCACTCTATTTTGCTCCCTGTAAATATAATGGATAGGTGGGCTACTCAGCTGTAGGAGCAACAATCTGCAGTTATCAACCTCTTCTTTTATTGTTCAAGCAAAACTGCTTGCCATATGTTGGCCTAAGTGAAGATTGTATTGATGATTGATAAAGGAACTCAAACATGAACTAGGTCCATACACAGTGTACACAGATACGGGCATATTCGAGCACAAGGCATGCACGCGAAGGAGATAAGCTTACGTGGTTATATCTAATACCTCCTGAACGAAAAGATTGCATAAGTGATAAGGAGAAGGACTCCTTAGTCAAAAAGAACTCTATCCTAGATAAAGGAGGAGTTAAAAGTTGAAGATAACTAGAACTCTTCCACCATGGAAAGGTATAACATTAGAACTCTAGTTATTTCCTATTCTACTAACTCTATATGTTGCAGGACGTTCTCATTATCCAGGTATGCACAAACGCTGAAGTTAAACGTGAGTTGAAATAGCAAGGCATTTTGCAAGCAATTCTTGTGTGATTCAAGTGTGCGAACCTGAAGCTACATGAACCAGATAGAAGAACCAGTTCCAAGTGTCTGTCTTTTATTCCAGCTTGATTGTAGTAGGGCTTTTGAGTTGTACCTTTTAGCTTTATCTAGAAGCAATTGTACTAGGTATTCTGACTGTTGCATTCAAGTTAGAGTTAACTTGAAGTTGTTACAACAACTAGAGGCTGGTTGCCACAAAGGGTTAGAGGTAATCCTTAGGTTTACAAAGAGTTTTGTAAATGCTATTTTTGGCTCAGTAATTTAGTGAAGTGTTGGAAAAAATCCTACTGGGTAGTATGTCGTGGTTTTTTTACCTTTTGAGCCAGGTGTTTTCCACTTAAAAATACTTGTGTTCTTTACTTTTTGCATTTATTATTTTGCAACAGTAGTATAAGGAACACATAGAAGAACCGGGTTCTTCTATAATCTGTGCACGCGAAAAATTGGACACCATAAAAATCACCCGCCTCTTGTGTGGTATTAAAGTACAAAACAACAATTGGTATCAGAGTGGGTTATTCTTGAAGAGGCTAACACCTTAGGAGAAGATGAGGATGAGTGCACCACCTGAAACTGGAAAGGACAATCCACCACTAGGCCACCACTCTTCAATGGCCGGTACTACTCTTGGTGGAAGAACAGAATGAGAGATCACATTCAAGGAGAGGACTATGAGCTATAGGACATTTTCATTGATGGTCTACTGGCTACATCGAAGAAAAATGCTGAAGGAGTAAATGTGCCAAAGACAAGAGCGGATTATACTGCTGAGGACTTGAAGAAGTGGGAGAAGAATGCTAAAGCCAAGAAATGCCTTGTTTGTGGACTTGGTCCAGATGAGTACAGCAGAATCCAAGGCTGTGCCACTGCTAAGCAAATTTGGGACACACTATAAGTGGCTCATGAAAGAACTACTCAAGTGAAGAGATCTAGAGGAACTCTATTGTATTCTCAGTATGAGAACTTTGCTATGAAGGATGGAGAAACCATTCAAGAGATGTACACAAGGTTCATTACACTGACAAATGAATTGAAATCTCTTGGAAGGATTATTCTGAAGAAGAGAGGGTTGAGAAGATACTTACTAGGGTCTTGCAATCACTTGGAAAAGTAAGATCACTGCCATCCAAGAGTCAAAGAACATTGCTACTCTCCCACTAGATGAATTGATTGGAAATCTCACTACCTATGAACTTAGGAGACAAACCATGAAGATGGATATACCTAAGAAGGAAAGAAGCTTGGCACTCAGAATCACTGAAGGTTTTGATCTGGAAGATGATGAAATGGCTATGATCACCAAAGATTTCAAGAAGTACCTGAGGAGAGGAAAGGGTTCTTCAAGAAGTGGAAGCTACAGCAACGCAAAAGCTACCGAGAAGCAAACCAATGATGGCTGCTACAAGTGTGGAAAACCTAATCATCACATCAAAAACCGTCCTTTGTGGGAAATTGAATAGAAGAATGAAAGAGCTGAACGAAGAAACAGGTTCAACCCAAGAAAAGCAACAATAAAGGATCAACCAAGGCTATGATCGCTGCTTGGGGAGAAAGTTCAGATGATGATGATGAGGATGAACGAACACTTATGGCCATTGGAGAATATGATGAAGAAACTGAGGTAAGTGTCCTTCGTTTCAAAGACAAGATCAAATTTTTGTCTAAAGAAAGGTTATCTGAGTTAATACTAGAGCTAATTGATGAATCTGAGAATGTAAATAATGAAAAGGAACAACTGTCTAAAGAACGTATGATTTTGAAGGCTAAGTGAAAAAACCTAGAACTTAGGGTTGGTGAAACTGTAAGTGAAAATATTGTGTTGAAGAACCAAGTTCATGCACTTGAGTCGACTGTCCTAGAACTTCGATATGAAAATCTAAAATTGAAACTAGGAACAAGCAAAAAGACAACTGATCACACATAACTCACTTTAGAAGAAAATGTAGGAAAAATAAAAGATGAGTTGTACAAGAGAGATGAACAGGTAAGAATCCTAAAGAAGCATCTAAGCAAGGTCAAGCATGAGCTAGACAGAGCTTGTAAATAGAACAAGTCCTCTAATGCACTTTCATGGCTACAAGAACACCATAACAACAATAGAAGAGGACTTGGCTTTGGGAACCCTGCACCTAAGTGGATCCCAAAAGCAAGTATTTTACACTTTCTGAGAAAAAAATTTGCACACACTGTGGTAACACTGGTCACTATGAAAGTGAATGCACTGCAAAAGAAAAGGCAAGTCAAAATAACAAAGATTTTGTTCCAGGAAAAAAATAGGCTGCCAAGTTAGACTAAAAAGAATTTGATTCATCCTTTTGCCTATAGAAAGGGACCGAAACTAGTTTGAGTTCCTAAGACTAATCCCTGATTTCCTTTTGCAGATCCAATTGAAGGGGAGCAGCCAAACATGGTACATGGATAGTGGCTGCTCAAAGCATATGACAGGAATCAAGAATCAATTTCTTTCACTTGAGGACCTTAAAGAAGGTAATATCTCCTTTGGAAATGGGAAGAAAGGTAAGATCATTGGGGTTGGAAAGGTAGGTAAGACTAATTCTCACTCTATTAAGAATGTCTACTTGATAGATGGGCTGAAGTAGTCTAGTAAGTGTTTTACAATTATGTGATAGAGGTAACATGGTAGCATTCACCTTTACAAAATGCTTTGTGATTAATCTTATCACTGACAAGATATTTTTGCAGGAAAAAAGAGTGAACAACATATGTGTTGTGGATATGTCCACACTTCAGATAATGAACTCACTTGCTTAAGTGTGTTGGATAATGATCCTCTCCTTTGGCACAAATGATTTGGACATGCCTGTCTAAGCCAACTTAACAAACTAGTCTCCAAGGACTTGGTGATAGGGCTGCCTAACATTGAGTTCAAGGAAGATAAATTTTGTGAGGCTTGTGCAAGGGGGAAGCTGTAAGATCCTCTTTCAAAAAGAAGAAACTGGTAAGCAGTACCAGGACGATGGAACTGGTCCATATGGATCTTTATCGTCCAATGAGAACACTGAGTAGGGGTGGTAAGAGATATGTTATGGTACTTGTTGATGATTACTCTAGGTTTACTTGAACATTGTTTTTAACATCTAAAGATGAAGCATTTGACATGTTCACTTCTTTTGTTAGAAAAACTCAGAAACAACTAGGTAATCAACTTGCATCAATAAGGTCTTATCATGGTACTGAATTTGAGAATGCTAAATTTACTGAATTTTGTGATGAGTATGGCATAAATCATTTTTTCTTCTCCTAGGACTCCACAACAAAATGGAGTAGTTGAAAGAAAGAATAGGACATTGAAAGAAATGGCTAGGACTATGCTTCTTTCTAGTAAACTGCCTCATCATTTCTGGGCAGAAGCCGTGAACACCGCATGATACATTATAAATAGGTGCATGACCAGACCTCTTGTCGAGAAGACTCCTTATGAGTTACTTAAAGGGAGAAAACCAAATATATCCTATTTTAGGGCATTTGGATGCAAGTGCTTTATGTAAAATAATGGTAAAGACTCCCTAAGTAAGTTTGATCCCATAAGTGATGAAGGAGTATTCTTGGGATATTCTTCACCTAGTAAAGCTTATAAGATTTATAACAAAAGAACTATGTGTGTAGAAGAAAGTGTAGATGTGATTTTTTATGAATCTAACGTTATTTCTGAGAGGCAGGAACATGATGATGAAGCAATTGGGCTGGTAAGAAACTCAAATAAAACCACAGCCCAGACTGAAGCTGCACCATAGGAAGGAACAGGTGATGGAACAGGTCCTTCCACCCAGTGAAACCTAACAGGGGGAACTGAGCAAAGAGGAACTGATCCTCAAACCTCGAGGGAACCTGTCCATGAACCGGTTCCTCAGCAACAAAACATTGAAGGAACATCTAGGGGAAACTAGCTGGTTGTGAAACCTTACAAGTATCAAAGTTCTCATCCCATTGAGAACATAATTACTGATCCAACCTCTGGAATCAAAACCAAATCTTCTTTGAAGAATTTTTGTGCTTTTGATGTTTTTTATCTCTTATTGAACCTAAAAATGTTGCTGAGGCTTTGCAGGATGCAGACTGGGTGAATGCAATGCCAAATGAACTCAACTAGTTTAAAAAAAGTCAAGTTTGGCATCTGGTACCAAGACCCAAGGACAGATCAATAATTGGCACAAAATAAATTTTCAGAAACAAACTTGACGAAGATGGAACAGTTACAAGGAAGAAGGCAAGATTGATGGTTCAAGGATATAGTCAAGAGGAGGGCATATATTATGATGGGAATTTTGCTCCAGTTGCAAGATTGGAAGAAATTAGACTCCTTATAGCCTTTGCTGCCTACATGGAATTCACTCTCCATCAGATGGATGTCAAGAGTGTCTTCCTCAATGGCTATCTAAAGGAAGAAGTGTTTGTCAAGCAACCTATGGGCTTTAAAAGCAAGGAATGTCCTGATCATGTGTACAAACTTGACAAGGCACTTTATGGGCTCAAGCAGGCTCCAAGAGCATGGTATGGAAGATTGTCAAAATTCTTGCTTAAGCATGGATACAAGAGAGGTAAAATTGACAATACTTTATTCTTGAAAAAAAGAGGTAAAGATCTCATGGTAGTTCAGATATATGTTAATGATATAATCTTTGGAGCAACTACTGATAAGTTAAGTAAAGAATTTGCTAAACTAATGGGGAGTGAATTTGAAATGAGTATAATGGGTGAGCTTAATTTCTTATTAGGCTTAAAAATTAAACAAAATTCAAATGGAACTATGATCCATCAACAGAAGTATGTGAAAGAGTTGCTTAAAAGGTTTAAAATGGAATATTCCAAAGAAATTAACATTCCAATAGCAACAGCCACAAAATTGGTTGTAGATGAACCTGGTTTATCTGTTGATCAGAAGTTGTCTAGGGGAATGATTGGCTTCTTGTTATATCTCACCGCTAACAGACCTGACATTGTTTTCAATGTGGGACTTTGTGCTGGATTTTAGGCAAATCTAAAGAAGTCTCACTTGACTGCTGTCAAGAGGATCTTGAGATACCTAAAAGGCACCACTGACCTTTGTCTATGGTATCCAAAAGGTAGTAATTTCAACTTAGTGGGATATGCTGATGCTGATTATGCAGGTTTTCTTGTGGATGAAAAAAGCACCTCAGGTATGGCACATTTTTTTGGCTCATGTCTTGTGTCTTGGGCCACCAAAAAGCAAAATTCTGTGACCTTATTTACTACTGAAGCTGAGTATGTTGTTGCTGCCTCATGTTGTGCTTTGTGGATCAAACAACAATTAATAGATTTTGAAATTGATGTAGGTTGTATCCCCATCTTTTGTGATAACACTAGTGCAATTAGTATGACCAAGAACCCGATTCATCATAAAAGAACTAAGCACATAGATGTTAGGCATCACCTTTTGAGGAACAACTATGAAAAGGGTTTGATCACTGTGGAATTTTGTGCTACTGACAAGCAAATAGCTGACATCTTCGCAAAAGCTCTAAGTAGAGATCACTTGAAAGGAACATGTTAGAATTAGGGATGATTAAGATCACCTAAAAGGAACCAGTTCTAACTCAAAAAATTGGTTAGACAATATGTGAATTTTGTACATAATTAGATTAGATTTTGCTCAGTCTCATACTTTCACTAGTATACTTTTGTGCCATGTGCTAAAATTTCTCATTAATCTCTAATGATATTATCTTTATTTTCTTGGAAAATTCAGACTTACACAAGATATTTCTCAGTGAAGAACCCGGTTCATCAGGATTACATGGTACATACTCTCCACTCTGCATATTTTGAAATAATTATATTTGGATTATGATCAAAAGGAGAGACCTATTTAACCTAACCTTCCTTGAGCTTATCCGTTACAAAAAATGAACCAGTTTCACCCAAGGAGAGTCCCAAAACGCAATAAGTGCCTAGATTCTAGGGAGAGTCTTCAACGTCTTTTCAAACTGCCTCCCAGTTTGATTAGACTTCTGAGCTTTTGGAAAATCTGTCATTACCCAACTAAACTATCCCTCTTTAAATTTGATTTGGACTTACCCATTTCTCCATTTCTAAACTACCCTTCCGTCAAACAACTCTCACAATCTTCTCTCACCTTTTCTAAAACACTCATCCAAACACAGTATTGGCAAAACCTTCTGAGAATCCCTCATCACCACCCAAGGAAACTACGCCCATACCATCTATCGCACCTTCACCCACACCTACCTCTAAGAAAGGAAGGTTCAAGATGATTGATCGAAAGGTAGTTGCCGAAGGAGAACAAATCAAGAAAATTAATGAGCAGTTAAAAGCAAGTCGGGCAGAAGAACCCTAGAAATCTGAAGAGTCATTTACGTCTACACTGAGGGGGAAGAAACTATTTCCTCTGAAATAGAGCAAGTAACATCTGGTCCAAAAATTACATCTGAGACAATCTCTGAGGTTGCTGAAAATCTAGAAAACATGTTTGTTTTGGTAGGAACTATGGCTGGGGTTGAAACAACTGAATCTGGAAAACTGGGTGGTAAAAACAAAAAGAAAAACGAAAAAGAGAGTGAGGGTACTCAAGGTGATGTGAGAGGAATGGGAAAAAGGTGTGGCTGAATCTTCACCCATTCCTGTTGGTTTAACTGAAGAAACAGAAGCTATGGTAGTGTAGAGTGAGGAATCTGCTTGAGGGGAAGAAAGTTTGAGAGAAAAAGGGAGTAGTGGATCTGGAGAAGCTACTGAGGGGTTGGTTAGATTAGGGAAGAATGTTCAAGAACCTGTTCCATCTGTGAAGGAACCCCTCGAAGACCTATTAAAACGAGTGTCTGACAGTTACAATCCTAAACAGAAGAAGAGTTCAGGAGGTAAAATCTCTGGAACTGCTAGGGTAAAAAAGAAGAGAAAGGCTGTCTCTTCTATCCTTGTAGAGACTTCTCCTATAAGAGGAAGAGCTACAAGGAATCATAAGAAGTAGAGTGAGGATGAACTGGAAAAAGCCCTAGAAGAGAGTAAAAGAAAAGCTGCTGCAAAGGGAAAGAAGAAAGCGGTTGAACCTATTGAGGCAGTTGAAATTGAGGAGATGGACCTGGTTGTTCATGATGAAGACAAGACAGAGGAGGAAGAGGTTGCTATTCTAAAGACAAAGAAAAGAAAGACTTACAAAAAGAAGTCCCCTTCAAAGACAAAGTCTGCAGAACCTTCTACCTTGGCGAAAAGAACCAGGTCTGCGTGAAATCTAGAAAACTGAAAGTAGTGGAGGAAGAAGAGAGTGAAGAAGAAGAAGAAATTGACGAAGAACAGGACAACAAGGAGAAGTTTGGAAAAAGAACCATCTTGAAGTATACACTCCTCAGGGACTCAGAAAAGGGAGTCATGGTCATGTTGCTGCAAAAACTACAACTGTAAGGTTGGAAGGACATGGTCCTTCAGATGGATGGAAGGCTTGCCAGGGCTGAAATTGTAGAGTTCATGACAAATTGTGAGATAAAAAATGACAGAGTCACCAGTGTGGTGAAGGGAGTGACTGTGACCTTCGATGACAAAGAATTGGGAGAGATTCTGGTGTACCTGCTGAAGGGTGCAATGATATAAAAAACTCAAATGGCCAAGCCTAGAGAACTATGCTATCTCCCTTGACAATTACAAGAAAGTTTGCTGACAATGAGTTAGAGCTTGAGTCCAAGGTTGTATACAAAAGTGAGATGAAGCCACCCCACAAAGTGTTGTTTGAATTTGTTAACAAAGTCATGTTTCCCAGGTAGGAAAGAAGGCACATTGCCACATTCATGGACTTGGTTCTTATGGAATGTCTAGATAGTGGAAGGCGGATTAATTGGACTGGGTTTATTATGCAGCTCCTTGATAGTGTTCTAAATGGTACCAAAACTCACGACATACCCTATGGTTTCATTCTCACCACCGTATTGGATCACTTCAAGGTTCCCCTAAAGAAATGGGATGTTAGTACAAGCAAGGATCACTTTGGAGCAAACACCTTGACTGCTTGTGACTATGAAGTCCATGCTGCTGTTAAAGAACCTGGTTCATCCAAGAAGGTGCCCGTAAACAGCAAAGTGAGAGCTTTGGTACAAGAGAGTGGGGCTAAGGATGCTGAGATTGAGAGGCCGAAGAAGAGGCTGGCTGAAGTAGAAACTGAGAGGGATGCTCTCAGGATTGAGCTTGCAAAGGAGAAGGAGAAGAATGAGGGCATTCTTCATGATATGTTAAAGCTACTTCAAGCCAAAAACCAAGAACCTAGTTCTTCCCAGCCTTTGAAACCTTCCTAACCTAGTTAGAAAAACCAGTGACCCGGATGGGATTTTCTTTTGTTCTTTTTGCTCATGATCCAATATCTTTATTTTTCTTTATGCTTTGTGGATGACTAGTATCAATGTTAATCAACTGTTTTTGTGCTCTAACTGTTTGTTGATTCTTTTTAGATATCTAATATCATTAGATTGATATATGATTCTTGACTCCATGATTGCAGTTAAAGTAGCCCCAGTGGCCATGAGTAATATCTATTAAAATCTGGTTATCTAACATAATTATGCAACTTTTCGATGATGCCAAAAGGGGGAAGATAGGTTATGCTTTTACATCGGACTGTGATGTTTATTACCTAATGAATCTGGTCCTTGATGATTTGTGACTTTAAAAATGAAAAGTGTTCTAACATTATATTGATGTTGAGTTGAGTTTAAACAGGTCTTATGCTTATGAAAAGCACAGAGTTTGTCATCATCAAAAAGGGGGAATTTATTGGCCTAAGTGAATATTGTTTTGATGATTTATAAAGGAACTCAAGCATGAACCAGGTCTATACACAGTGTACACAGACACATGCATATTCAAGTACAAGGCATGCACGCGATGGAGATAAGCTTACGTGGTTATATTTAATATCTCCTGAACAAAAAGATTGCATAAATGATAAGGAGAAGGATTCCTTACTCAAAGAGAACTCTATCCTAGATAAGGGAGGAGTTAGAAGTCTTAGATAACTAAAACTCTTCCACCATGGAAGGGTATAGGATTAGAACTTTAGTTATTTCCTATTCTACTAACACTATATATTGCAGGATGTTCTCATTATACAAGTACGCACAAACGCTGAAGTTAAACGTGAGTTAAGAGAAAAATAGCAACGCATTTTGCGCAATTCCTGTGTGATTCAAGTGTGCGAACCTGAAGCTACATGAACCAGATAGAAGAACCAGTTCCAAGTATCTGTCTTTATTCTAGTTTCATTATAGTATGGCTTTTGAGTTGTATCTAGAAACAATTGTACTCAGTACTCTGAGTGATGCATTCAAGTTAGAGTTAACTTGAAGTTATCGCAGCAGCTAGAGGCTGGTTGCTACAAAGGGTTAGAGGTAATCCTTAGGTTTACAAAGAGTTTCGTAAATGCTGTTTTTAGCTCAGTGATTTAGTGAAGTATTAGGAAAAATCCTACTGGGTAGTAGGTCGTGGTTTTTTCACCTTTTGAGCCAGGTGTTTTCCGCATAAAAATACTTGTGTTCCTTTTCGCATTTATTATTTTGCAACAGTAGTATAAGGAGCACATAGAAGAACCAGGTTCTTCTATAATCTGTGCACGCGAAAAATTAGACACCACACAAATTACCCCCTCTTGTATGGTATTGAAGTACAAAACACCATACTACATGAATTACAATTGGCCAAGGAATTAAATATTACTTATATCTTTGCAGGTTGAATCTGACTCCAGGTACTATACTCTATACTCAATGAAGTAAGTTATAAATACTCACATATTCTTGTTTGACCAAAAAATATAGATCTTGGTTCAAATAATTAAATTTTATATAAATGAGAGTTAATCTTAGTTAATAATAATATCCCTAAGATGAAGTTCTTAAAAAGGCAACAAATACTATGAATATATACTGTGCAATAAATATTCTAGAAATCAAAGGCGATAATTTAGTATTCAATATCAATGGATAGCAATAAATGGCATTTAAGTAAATAGAATAAATGAGTCACCCAAGAAAGGATGGAATAAGTGGATGTTCTTTCTGACAATGATGAATGACAGACGATTCGTCGAATATTTGAGTTATTCTCGGATTTAGTGGAAAAGTATAGGCAAGAATCTCAGTGAAAAGATGATGTTTGTATATTAGCAATGAGATCCGATTCTCTTTCTCAAGTCAAAGTGTGTTTTTTATAAATGAATATCACATGTCCCCTATCATTGTGTCTTTTTCTATTTATAGGGAACATGCTCCTAAAAAATTCTAATAGTACAAGTGCAGAGAATATCTACTAGAATATTCTCTTTAATATCCTATCTTGAAGCTAGCCGTTATAACTCCGTCATAAGTACTCGACCTCGGCCTCGACCCTTGTTGACTCCTCGACTGTAGCCCTTGTTGACTTTTCAATCATAGACTTCGCCGCTTCTTGGGCCATTTTGACAAACGACGACTTGGGAACTCTTCCCCTAGTATTATCTTGGCTTAAATATTCTAAAGATAGAACCCATACAATTCTTACAAAATTAGTGGTAGAACCTGCGTGATGTACGAATAATTTCACAGAATATTAATCTTATAAATTATGATCTAATATATCTTATTATTTTAATAAATATTAGTTGTTATTTTATTATTTAGTGTAGTGTGCAGAAACATAATAAAAATCTATGCAAAATCAAAGGATACACATCATATAGTAATTAAATAAATTATTTGTTCCTTATTTATTCTTTATTAAATTAGCAAGCACTTAGTATTATACATTTACTAATGCGACTTATTATTAACTTGTCAAATGGCTTAATATTTTGATACTACTTCTCTTTTAATATAACATGGATATATATTTTCTTACTCTAAAAATATTTTAATTTTTTTATAAACTTATGTTATACTATTCAAAATTCTTCAATTGTAAATTTATCAATAATTTTCTTGATGTTATTTATTTATCTATTATTTATTAATTAATTTAAAATATAATTAGCATAAAATTATCTTTATCCCATGCTTTTCGTCCATTTTTTCAATTGTAATATTTGATTAGTTTTCTCATTTTGTTTTTTAGTGAAAATTTAAATAATGTAATGTTTACTAAATTATAATTTTAAATTCATCAAAGTATAAAGAGATAAGACTTTTATTATTTTTATAAAAGACTTATCAATATTTTGTAATAATTATTAATTTGTGTTATATATATATAATATGCTTATAATATGTATAATATCCTAATAGTATATTTAAAGTTTTGTATTTTTTATATGAAATTATGAGTTTTAGTTATTAACTGAAATTTCCTACATGAGAAATTTAATTAGTATATACATTTTTATGCTATCACTTGATTTTTTTTTTTTATATTATTCCTTTATAACTATTTATTATGAATTTAGTTATGTGTATACGTACGACTTTTCTCATCATAATTCTAATTATAAGTCTTATGTTTTTATATCTTCCCACAATTTTATTTTAATTCTTTTTTTGTTCCTTGCTTATCTAATTGTATTTTACATTACTTAATATTATTAAATTATCATATGACTTTTTAATAAATTACTATTTAATATAATATAATGAATATAAGTTTATATTATTCTTGAAATCTAACTTGACTTTATCCTGTATGACTTTCTCAAAATTATATCAATATTTAAATTTATCAAAAATATTTACGAGTATTATTTATTTACTTAATTTTATCAAATAAATATAAAGTGTGGATAAAACCACATTATATCTATTCTCCTATTTATACATTAGTTTTTGTTATATAATGTTTTAATTTTTTAATTTAGTATTTATCTATAATATGAATTTTTTTTAATTTAAATGGATGGTGTTGAATTAGTTCAAAGGTTAAACAAAGAAGTTCTTTTATTATATGTCATAAATTTACTAATAATTATAATAATAATTTTTTTTTTAATATTTTCAATAAGAAATTAAATTGAATTCTTCTTCCGTTTGTACTTACTATGAAAGTTTAAATTTTCTTATTAATATCACTACATAAGAAGTTAAATTATATCTTTATATACTTTACTTATTTCTTGAAATTATTGTTTATGTTTTTGTCTTTAGTTTTATCTTATCCATGTAGCATGTAGCATGACCATATGAATTATTATTGAAAAGCTTTCTCATTTCAAAAAACAAATTAGTCTTATCATTTTATATATCTCTATATCTAAGTTATTTATTTATATATTTTTTCTTTTTTTATAATAGTTTCCTTAAAATATTTAGATAATTAATTATTTTAATTTCAAAAGAGTAACTAATTATTAACTACCCAAACTAATTTTGTCCTAAAATTTGACACTTATATAATTTTTATTGTGACACTTGGCATCATCACATTGATTTGCTTCTTCTATTCTATATAGATAGATAAATGTAGGTCATTATTGGATGATCTTAGAGGGCTACCTGTGCAGCACATCTTCAGAGAAGCCAACACTGTAGAAAATATTTTGTCTAAATATATATGTATATATAACGACCCGGCTGGTCGTTTTGAGAGTTGTAGCCCCGTTCCCCTATTTAATGCTCATTTTGTGCTTTATAGCTGCTATGTGACTTTCCGGGGTCGGTTTGGATCCGAAAAGATTTTGGAATGAATTGAGACACTTAGTCTCAAAGTTTGAAGCTCAAGTTGAAAAGGTTGACCAGACGTTGACTTATGAGTAAACGACTCCGGAATGGAGTTTTGGCGATTCCGTTAGCTCCGTTGGGTGATTTTGGACTTAGGAGCATGTCCGGATTGTGATTTGGAAGTCCGTAGTGGAATTAGGCTTGAAATGCCGGAAGTTAGAAATTTAGAAGTTTGACCGAGAGTAGACTTTGTGGTTACCGAGCTCGAATTGGAATTCTGGGAGTTAGATTAGGTTCGTGGTATCATTTGTGACTTGTGCGCAAAATTTAAAGTCAATCGGACGTGATTTGATAGGTTTCAGCGTCGTTTGTAGAAGTTGGAATTTTCTTAGTTTCAATAGGCTTGAATTAGGGTGCGATTCCTGTTTTTGATGTTGTTTGAGGTGATTTTAGGACTCGTCTAAGTTTGTATCATGTTTTAAGACTTGTAGGTGTGTTTGATTGAGGTCTTGGGGGCCTTGGTTTGATTTCGGATGATTAATGAATAAAAAACGAGACTTAGTGCATTGCTAAAGAAAGGAGTCTGCTGGTGCAATCGCAGATGCGGACGGTGGTCGTAGATGCACTGGTGTTTGCAGAAGTGAACTGCTTCTCGCAGAAGCGAGTCTGCAGAAGCGGAAGGGCGATTGCAGAAATAGAGGCAGTTTAGCCTTGGCAAAACTGCAGAAGCGATGGGTTTTCCTCAAAAGTGGAACCCAGATGCGGTTAAGTATCCGCAGGAGCGAGAAGGCTGGACATAACATTTAAATTCAAGGGTTCACGATTTTGTTCATTTTGGACATTTCAAACTTGGTCTAAGGCGATTTTTGAGAGGCTTTTCGAGGATTTCTTGAAGTAAGTCACTTGTATTTATTTTTAATCAATAATCTTGTTTCCTCATTGAATTTCCCACCTAGTTTGTGTATATTTAAGGTGAAATTTGGAATTTGAGGCTTGGAATTTGGAGAGATTGATTTGGGATTTTGGGTGGCGATTTGGTGTCGGATTTTGGTAAATTTGGTATGGTTGGACTTGTGGTTGGATGGACTTTCGAGTTTTGTAACTTTTATCGGATTTCGAGACGTGGGTCCCGAGGGCTGGCTTTTGAGTCGATGTCACGACCCGCCCTTACACTGTGCATATATTGTTCGCTTTGGGCCTCGCCCTCACGATTTTGTTCTTACCCAGCCCAACACTGGGTAAAAGGCCTATGCACATGTAAGTCCAAGTCTTACTAATATAGCCCAGGACTCCCCCTTTCTTTTCCGATGTGGGATTCCTGTGATGCTACAGTTCCACCGAAGGATACATTGTAAGGCAAAGTCCTACTGCATGCCCTCACCCCACCAACAGGACACAACGTCCTCATTGTGGGTACTCACCCATCGTACTAGGCGAGAGTCACGACCCAAAATCCCAACCTGGTCGTGATGGCGCCTCTCATGAAGACAAGGCCAGCCGCTCCAACTAAACCTCGATTTAAACAGTTAACAACACGAAAATATTGTAAGTATAGTTTAACAACAGGAATTAGCGGAAAAATATAGTGAACCATCCCGACTACAGCCCGAACCGGGGTGTCACAAAGTCATGAGCCACTAATGAAATCCTGATAATAAAATAACTATTACAATATCTTTGGCATGACTGTTTAAAGAATGGAAACAACAATATGAAAGAGATACGGGGCTGCGGACGCCAATAGCTACCTCGTAGTCTCTAAATCACCGCTCTAACAATAGTAGTCAATACCTCGGAGCGGAACCGATAACGCCTGAATCTGCACACATGGTGCAGGGAGTAATGTGAGTACTTCCAACTCAGTGAGTAATACATATAAATAATGACTGAAGGTAAGAAAACACATAAAACTTAGAACAATCCAAGATGGAACAGTAAAAACATGTAACGTCTCAAATAGATAACACGAAGTAAATGGAAACAACACCAACACAACCAAAAATGCGATGCAATGCAATGTAATGCAAGTCATGACTATCGTGGCGGCGTGCCACCCGTTCCCTGGGTATCCGGCGCTTACTGTGGGGGGTTCAGTAGCGCAATATCTCGTGATAGCGTGTCACCCGATCCATGCACATTACGTCTCGTGGCGGCGTGCCACCCGATCCATAAAAATAAAATCCCGTGGCGGCGTGCCACCCGACCATTAAAATCAAATCCCGTGGCGGCGTGCCACCCGATCCATTAAAATCAAATCCCGTGGCAGCGTGCCACCCGATCCATAAAAAAAAATCATTTGAAAACATCATTTAATTTTCAAAACTGAGTTCAAATAATGATTCAAATCAGTGACAAATACCCCTGAAGGGTTTACATAACCGACACGAAGCTCAAATATGATTTCAGTAAAAAGTGATAAATACCCCTGAAGGGTTCACATAACCGGCACGAAGCTCAAATATGATTTCAGTAAAAAGTGATAAATACCCCTGAAGGGTTCACATAACCGGCGAAAATCCAAAATATGATTTGAGTAAACAGTGATAAATACCCCTGAAGGGTTACATAACCGGCGAGATGCCCAAATATGATTTAGTAAACAATGACAAATACCCCTGAAGGGTTCACATAACCGGCGAGATGCCCAAATATGATGATATCAATAAGTTTCAATCAATACGTAGTAAAATCCTCGTTCGGGATGGACCAAGTCCCAATTCCAAGTAGAAAACGACACAATATAGCAGTACGATGTGCAAATCCGGGGTTTCAAACCCTCAGGACATCATTTACAAACATTACTCACCTCAAACCGGCTAATCCTTAGCCCGCGACGCCTTTGCCCTTCAAATTGGCCTCCACGCACGTCGAATCTACCCAAAATCGTAATGAATACGTCACAATTAATTCGATTAAGTCAATACAATTTATAGGAATAAATTCCATATGAAAATACTAATTTTTCCAATTAAAATCCGAAATTTGCACTTAAATTCGCCCGTGGGGCCCACATCTCGGAACCCGACAAAAGTTACAAAATTTGAATACCCATTCCGATACGAGTTCAACCATACCAAATTTACCAAATTCCGATAACGAATCGACCTCCAAATCTGAAATTTTCATTTTTGGAAGATTTTACAAAAATTCCGATTTCTTTCATCAAAACTCGAATTAAACGATGAATATGACCATGGATTTATGAAATATAGTCACTTTTGGATGTAGAACA
>MCJB01050673.1:0-12067 GCA_002018475.1 Nicotiana obtusifolia | reverse complement strand
GAACCGTGCTCCAAAAATCCAAAACGAAATGAAGAAAATGACCATTTTCGGTCCTTATATTTCTGCCATCAACAGTACAGCAGTACCATCCAACTTTAATCAATCGTAACTTTCTGTATATATGTCCAAATGATGGATGATTTATCTTTCTGGAAACTAGATTCAAAGGTCTATAACTTTCATGTTTTGAGAATTTCCAAATTCCTTATAGATTGTGAGATATAAGCTCCCAAAATCAGCTCCATGCAGCGGAATTTCTGCAATGCACCAGCAGTAAACAAATGGATAGAAATGGTCCGAAACAACTCTGAAATGCACCCGAGTCATTCGGGACCCCGTCGGGATATACCAACAAGTCCTAAAATATATTACGGACTTAGTCGAGGCCTTAAATCACATCTAACAATGCTAAAAACACGAATCATACCCCAATTCAAGCCTAATGAAACTAATAAATTCCAACTTATACATTCGATGCCGAAACCTATCAAATTGAGTCCGATTGACCTCAAATTTTGCACACAAGTCATAAATGACATAACGGACCTACGAAGATTTTCAGAACTGGATTTCGACCCCGATATCAAAAAGTCAACTCCTCGGTCAAACTTTCTAAAAATCTTCCATTTTCCAACATTCGCCAAAATGCGATGAATTGTCTTACGGACTTCCAATTTCAAATCCGGACATACGCCTAAGTCCGAAATCACCATACGAAGCTATAGCAACTCTCGGAATTCCGTTCCGACCCTCGGATCAAAATCTCGCCTATCAACCGGAAATCGCCAAAATACTAACTCCACTAATTCAAGTCTAATTCTACACGGGACCTCCAAAACCAATTTCGATCACACTCCTAAGTCATAAATCACCTCCCGAAGCTAACCGAACCATCGGAACTCACATCCGAGCCCTCTAACTCATAAGTCAACATCCGGTTGACTTTTCCAACTTCAACCTTCTTAAAAGAGACTAAGTGTCTCATTTCTTACCAAATTCACTCCGAACGCAAACTACTCAACTCGATCACACAAAACACGGATAACGAAGTGTAATGAAGCAGAAATGGGGGAAACAGAGCGGTAACTCACGAGACGACTAGCCGGGTCGTCACAGTCGACTTTTGACTTTTGATTAATTACTTATTATTTTCTTATGGAATTGATTCCTTTAGCCCCTATTAATTGTATCGAACTGTTTCTTGCTAGATTCGAGGCATTTGGAGGCCGATTCACGAGGCAACATTGTGTTGGAGTAGGGATTTGCACGGTCTGAAGTAAGTAACAGTTCTAAATATGGTCCTATGGGTATGAAACCCCGTATTATGTGTCATTTGATTGGTTTCGAGATGATGCACATGCTAGGTAACGGGTGTGTGGGCGTGCACTGTAGGAATGGTGACGGGCGTGTGGGCGTGCACTGTAGGAATAGTGACTAGGTCAATTCCTAGGAACTATGTAGTTGAATAATCTGTAGTTATCCGTATATTCTCCATGTGTTATAGAAATTGAACTGCAAACCATGTTAGAAATCCTCTTTAGACTATATGTTGGCACTGTAAGGATCCACAGAGGTTGTGTACATGTTGAATTATTTCCCAATATCTGTTTTGTACTCAATCACAGTTTACTTTCATATTACATCTTAGTATCTATCGTTAATTATTGATAAATTATATTATTGTTGTTTGGGCTGATTATTATGATTACTGAGAGCCCGAGAGACTGGAGAGGTTGATGACAGAGTGAGGCTGATGGCCGATTGTGAGGATATTTATGGGATCGGACTGCATGCTGTAGCATGTTATATTGATTTATGCCATGATTGGCTTGTTATAGCGCTTGGGTTGAAGGAGCCCTCCAGAGTCTGTACACACCCCTAGTAAGCACAGGTACCTACTGAGTGCGAGTGCCAAGTGCCGAGCGACTGAGAGAAATGAGAGAACATGAGGAAACGAGTGACTGTGAGATTGGAGTGAATGGGAGGACTGAGTGACTATTGCTCTGAGATTATACCCTTGATTTCATTACTGTTGCACTAACTGGCATATATCACTATCATGTAATTTCTAAGAGGTATTATATCCTGTTTCAATTGAACTCACATGAATTAACTATTTGGGCCTTAATTGTCGAACTTGAAAGCATGCCTACCTTCCTATGTTGAAATTTCTGCAATTTAGCTATATATGTGAAGCTCGTCACTACTTTCAGTCTATTATTTAGCCTTGTTACTTACTGAGTTGGTTGTACTCACGCTACACACTGTACTTCATGTGCAAATCCAGGTGCTTCTGTTCACGGTGGGTGTTGATTTCCTTGTGCAGCTTGATCGTTGGAGATCCCAAGGTAGCTACCTGGCGTTCGTAGACCTTGTCTCTCCTTCCCTATCTTTCCGCTTTATGTATTTAGCTTTAGTCTTTCATAGACATTACTTCTAGATTTGTGTTGTATAGATGATCATATACTCAGAGACACCCGGATGTTGGGAATTTTTGTATTGGGTTTTGACTTTCTATCCAGTTTTTGAGAGTTTTGATTATTAAAACCAGTGTTATTCATATTTTCATTTAAAAGTGTTGAAAGTATCTTGAAGTGTCAGCTTGCCTAGTACCACATTAGACACCATCACGACAGGCTAAGTTTTGGGTTGTGACAAGTTAGTATTAGAGCCTAGGTTACATAGGTCTCACGAGTCATGAGCAGGTTTAGTAGAGTATTGCGGATCGGTACGGAGATGTCTGTACTTATCTTCGAGAGGCTGCCGAACTCTTAGGAAACTTCACATTCTTGTATTCCCTTCGTGCTGACTTGTTGATTCTAGTAACTACACTTCGGTATTTTATTCTCTCACAGATGGTGAGGACTCGTGCTATCGGACAGGACAGACAGCCACCAGTATCACCAGCTAGGGTCACGAGAGGCCGAGGTCGCGGTAGGGGCCACGGTAGGGGCAGAGGTACAGCTCATACAACAGCTAGAGCAGCACCTACAGATCCACCAGTTGCTCCAGCTCAGGAGTAGGTTCCAGAGGTGGTTGAGCCAGTGGCGCTAGCTCAGGTACAGCTCTGCCCATTGTGATTCCAAGCCTTCAGGAGGCTTTGGCTCAGATTTCGATGGTGTGCACCAGTCTTGCTCAAGCAGTCTGTATTCCGACCGTAACAGCCACTTCTCAAGTTGGGGGAGGTACTCAGACTCCCGCCGCCCGTACACCAGAGCAGGTGATGCAGGGACTTCAGACATCGGGGATTCTACCAGCCCAGCCGGTTGCAGTTGCTCAGCCTCATGTGGATCCCGTTATGCCTAATGATCAGCATAGGAGACTAGAGAGATTTGGGAGGCTCCAGCCTCCAGCATTCAGTGAGGCCAAGTTTGAGGATGCCCAGGAGGACAGGTGCCAGCGTATTCTTCGCACGGCAGAATTCTGGAGATTAGTGGAGTCTCATTCACTACTTTTTAGTTTGCTGGGGCTGCCTTCAGATGGTGGGAGGCTTACGAGAGGTGCAGGCCAGTCGCTGCAGCACCACTTACATGGCGTGAGTTCTCTGTTCTCTTCTTGGAGAAGTTCGTGCCACAATCTTGCAGGGAAGAGCTGGGCTGATAGTTTGAGCAGCTACATCAGGATGGCATGTCTGTGACTCAGTAGAAGATGAGATTTTCTGAGTTAGCCCGTCACGCAGTTTGGTTGGTTCCCACGGATAGGGAGAGGGTTAGGAGGTTCATTGATGGCCTCACATATCAGTTGTGGTTGCTTATGACTCGGGAGAGGGTATCTGTGCTACTTTCGATGAGGTGGTTGATATTGCTCGGCAGATAGAGATGGTCTATAGTGACGAGCGTGAGGAGAGGGAGGTCAAGAGGCCTCGAGGTTCGGGTGGTTTCGATGGTGTTCCTTTTGGGGGGCAGTCCTACCACAGCAGGAGTCATCCTTATAGGCCCGCTCAGATGGCTTGCCCAATTCACGATGGTGCATCATTTAGTCATGGTTCATACAATGCTCGTCAGGGTCATTCATCTCTCAGTGCCCTTCCAGCTCAGAGTTTGTCCCGTGCTCCATCGGTTCAGGGTTCATCTATGCTAGGTCCTTCTTGCAGTTATCCCGGTACTCGAAGCCCCTTTCAGTCCCCACCACCAGCACCGGGGAGTTGCTTTGAGTGCAGGGAGTTTGGGCATATGTGGAGGAAGTACAGTAGATGAGTCAGGCTGTGACTTCCGCACCAGTTACTTCATCTCCCACCCAGCCAGCTCGGGGTGGGGCCTAGGTAGTAAGAGGTCTCCCTAGGAGGGGAGGCCTATCAGGTGGTGGTCAGGCCTGATTCTATGCTATTCCTGCCAGACCAGATGCTATTGCTTCAGATGCATTGATCACAAGTATTGTCTCAGTATGCCACAGGGATGCCTCTGTATTATTTGACCCTGGTTCCACTTATTTGTAGGTATCATTGTATTTTTCTCATCTTCTAGATACGCCCCGTGAATCCTTAGTTTTATCTATTCATGTATCTACGCCAGTGGGCGATACTATTATTGTGGACCGTGTATATCAGTCATGCGTAGTGACTATTGGGGGATTATAGACTAGAGTCAATCTCTTATTGCTTAGTATGGTCAATTTTGATGTGATCTTGGATATGGATTGGTTGTCTCCATGTCATGATGCTCTGTGTTGTCACGCTAAGATCGTGACGTTGGCTCCGCCGGGGTTGCCAAGGATTGAGTGGAGAGATTCTCTAGATTATGTTTCCAGCAGAGTGATATCATATTTGAAGGCCCAATGGATGGTTGGGAAGGGTTGTTTATCTTATTTGGCCTTTGTGAGGAATGTTGGTGCTGATAATCCTTCTATTGATTCTGTTCCGGTGGTGCGAGAGTTTCCGGGTGTGTTTCCTGCAGACCTGTCGGGCATGCGTCCGACAAGGATATTGACTTTGATATTGACTTGGTGCCGGGTACTCGGCCTATTTCTATTCCACCGTGTCGTATAACACCAGCTGAGTTGAAGGAATTGAAGGAGCAGCCTCAGGAATTTCTTGATAAGGGGTTTGTTAGACCCAGTGTGTCGCCTTGGGGTGCACCAGTCCTGTTTATAAAGAAGAATGATGGTACTATGAGGATGTGCATCGATTATAGGCAGTTGAACAAAGTTACGATCAAGAACAGGTATCCTTTACCGCGCATTGATGATCTATTTGACCAGCTTCAGGGACAAGGGTGTTCTCTAAGATTGACTTGAGCTCTGGGTATTACCAGTTGAAGATTCGGGACTCGGATATTCCAAAGACAGCATTCAGGACCTATTATGGTCATTGTGAGTTCCTAGTGATGTCTTTTGGGCTGACCAACTCCCCAGCATCATTCATGCATCTGATGAACTGTGTATTTCAACCTTGTCTCGACTCGTTTGTCATAGTATTCGTTGATGATATCTTGGTGTACTCTCGTAGCCAGGAGGAGCATGCCCAACATTTGAGGATTGTGTTGCAGCGGTTGAGGGAGGAGAAGCTTTATGCCAAGTTCTCCAAGTGTGAGTTTTGGCTTAGTTCAGTGGCGTTCTTGGGGCACGTGGTGTCGAGTGAGGGGATTCAGGTGGATCCAAAGAAGATTAAGGTGGTTTAGAGTTAGCCCAGACCGTCCTCAGCTACAAAGATTCGGAGCTTTCTCGGCTTGGCAGGTTGTTATCATCACTTCGTGAAGGGTTTCTAGTCTATAACATCGCCCTTGAACAAATTGACCTAGAAGGGTGCTCCTTTCAGATGGTCGGATGAGTGTGAGGAGAGCTTTCAGAAGCTCAAGACTGCCTTGACCACAACTCCAGTTCTAGTTTTGCCTTCAGCTTCAGGCTCTTATACAGTGTGTTGTGATGCTTCTCGGATTGGTATTGGGGTGTGTGTTGATGCAGGAGGGTAGAGTAATGGCTTATGCTTCGTGCTAGTTGAATCCCCATGAGAAGAACTACCTTGTTCATGATTTCATGCATTGAAGATTTGGAGGCATTATTTCTATGGTGTGTCTTGTGAGTTATTTACGGATCACCGGAGTCTCCAACACTTGTTCAAACAAAAGGATCTAAATTTGAGGCAAAGGAGATGGTTGGAGCTGCTAAAGGACTATAATATTACTATTTTGTTTCATCTCGGGAAGGTCGATGTGGAGGACGTTGCCTTGAGTAGAAAGGCGGTGAGTATGGGTAGCCTTGCATTCATTCCTGTTGGTGAGAGACCTCTCGCAGTTGATGTTCAGGCCTTGGCTAACCAGCTCGTGAGATTAGATGTTTCGAAGCCCAGTCGAGTTCTAGCCTGTGTAGTTTCTCGGTCTTCCTTATATGATTGCATCAGAGAGCACCAGTATGATGATCCTTATTTGCTTGTCCTTCGGGACACGGTTCAGCAAGGTGATGGAAGAGACGTTACTATTGGTAAAGATGGGGTGTTGAAGATGTAGGGTCAGATTTGTGTGCCTAATGTAGATGGGCTACATGAATTGATTCTTGAAGAGGCCCACAGTTCGCGGTACTCCATTCATCCAGGTGCCGCGAAGATATACCGGGACTTGAGGCAACACTATTGGTGGAGAAGAATGAAGACGGATATAGTGGGGTTCGTAGCTTGGTGCCTTAACTGTCAGCAAGTAAAGTATGAGCATTAGAGACCCAGCGGATTGCTTCAGAGGCTTGAGATTCCGGAGTGGAAATGGGAGCGTATCACCATGGATTTTGTGCTTGGGCTCCCACGGACTTCGAGGAAGTTCGATGCCATTTGGGTGATTGTGGATCAGCTAACCAAGTCCGCTCACTTCATTCCAGTCAGGACTACTTATTCTTTAGAGCGGTTGGCTGAGATTTATATTCGCGAGATCGTTCGCCTTCACGGTGTGCCAGTGTCCATCATTTCAGATTGGGGCACGTAGTTTACATCGCAGTTTAGGAGAGAAGTACAACGAGAGTTGGGCACCCAGGTTTAGTTGAGTACAACATTTCACCCCCAGACGGACGGATATTCCGAGCGCACTATTCAGATTTTGGAGGACATGCTACACGCTTGTGTCATTGAGTTCGGGGGTTCATGGGATTAGTTTCTGCCACTCGCGAAGTTTGCCTACAACAACAACTACCAGTTGAGCATTCAAATGGCACCGTATGAGGCTTTGTATGGGAGATGGTAACGATCTCCGGTGGGTTGGTATGAGCCTGGAGAGGCTAGTCTATTGGGTACTGACTTGGTAGGATGCTTTAAATAAGGTTGAATTGATTCAGGATTGGCTTCGCATGACGCAGTCCAGACAGAAGAGTTACGCCGATAGGAAGTTTGTGATGTTTCGTTCATGATTAGGGAGAAGGTATTGCTCAAGGTTTCACTCATGAAGGGTGTTATGAGGTTCGGGAAGAAGGGCAAGTTGAGTCCTCGGTATATTGGGCCGTTTAAGGTACTTCAGAGATTGGAGAGGTGGCTTACAAGCTTGCCTTGCCGCCTAGTTTGTCGAGTGTGCATCCGGTGTTTCATGTTTCTATGCTCCGGAAGTATGTCGACGACTCGTTTCATGTTCTGGATTTCAGCACGGTTCAGTTGGATGGTGATTTAACTTATGAAGTGGAGCTGGTGGCCATTTAGATTGGCAGGTTCGGAAGTTGAGGTCAAAGGACATAGCTTCAGTGAAGGTGCAGTGGAGAGGTCAGCCAGTTGAGGATTGCTACTTGTGAGATCGAGGGGGAGATGCGGAGCAGATATCCACACCTATTTGAGACTCCAGGTACGTTCCTAGACCCGTTTGAGGACGAACGTTTTTTTAAGAGGGGGAGGATGTAACGACCTGGCCGGTCATTTTGAGAGTTGTAGCCCCCGTCCCCTATTTACTGCTCATTTTGCGCTTTATAGCTGTTATGTGAATTTCCGGGGTAGTCAGTTCGGATCTGCAGAGACTTGGGAATAAATTGAGACATTTAGTCTCAAAGTTGGAAGCTTAAGCTGAAAAGGTTGACCAGATGTTGACTTATGAGTAAACGACTCTAGAATGGAGTTTTGGCGGTTCCATTAGCTCTGTTGGGTGATTTTGGACTTAGGAGCGTGTCTGGATTGTGAATTGGAGGTCCGTAGTTGGAATTAGGCTTGAAATAGCGGGAGTTGGAAATTTGGAAGTTTGACCGAGAGTGTACTTTGTGGTTACCAGGCTCTGATTGGAGTTTCGGGAGTTGGAGTAGGTCCGTGGTGTCATTTGTGACTTGTGCGCGAAATTTGGGGTCAATCGGACATGATTTGATATGTTTCGGCGTCGTTTGTAGAAGTTAGAATTTCCTTAGTTTCAATAGGCTTGAATTGGGGTGCGATTCGTGTTTTTGATGTTGTTTGAGGTGGTTTGTGGGCTCGACTAAGTTCGTATCATGTTTTAGGACTTGTAGGTGTGTTTGCTTGAGGTCTCGGGGGCCTCGGCTTGATTTCAGATAGTTAACGGATCAAAAACGAGATTTAGTGCATTGCTGAAGGAAGGAGTTTGTTGGTGCAATCACACTTGCGGATTTTTGATCGCAGGTGCGAGCTCGCAAAAGCGAGCATGGCAGCACATAAGCAGAAAAAGGGAGAGTGGGGCAGTGGCCGCAGGTGCGAGGGAAATTCTGCACCTTCCTGATCGCATATGCGGATGGTGGTCACAGATGCGCTACTGTCCGCAGGAGCGGACTGCTTCTCACAGAAGTGAGTCCGCAGAAGCGGAAGGGCTATAGTAGAAGCGGAGGCAGTGCAGCCTTGGCAAAACTGCAGAAGCGGTGGGTTTTCTGCAAAAGCGGAACTGCAGATGCGGTTAAGTATCCGCAGGAGCGAATAGGCTGGACAACACATTTAAATTCAAGGGTTTGCGATTTTTCTTCATTTTGGACATTTCAAACTCGGTCTAAGACGATTTTTGAGAGGATTTTTGAGGGGTTTCTTGAGGTAAGTCACTCGTGTTCATTTTAATCAATAATCTTGTTTCCCTATTGAAGTTCCCACCTGGATTTGTGTGTATTTAAGGTGAAATTTGGGAATTTGAGGCTAGGGATTTGGAGAGTTTGATTTGAGATTTTGGGTGGCGATTTGGTGTCGGATTTTGGTAAATTTGGTATGGTTGGACTCATAGTTGGATATGCTTTGGAGTTTTATGACTTTTATTGGATTTCGAGACATGGGCCCGGTGGGCCGACTTTTGAGTCGACTTTTGACTTTTGATTAATAACTAGTATTTTCTTATGGAATTGATTCCTTTAGCTCGTGTTATTGTATCGAACTCTTTGTGGCTAGATTCAAGGCATTTGGAGACCGATTCACGAGGCAAGAGCATGTTGGAGTAGGGATTTGCTCGGTTTGAGGTAAGAACAGTTTTAAATATGGTCCTGAGGCTATGCAACCCCGTATTATGTGTCATGTATTTGGTTTTGAGATGACACACATGTTAGGTGACAGGCGTGTGGGCATGCACCGTAGGTGGTGACTGGGTCAATTCCTAGGGACTGTGTAGTTGAATAATCTGTTGTTATCCGTATATTCTCCATGTGTTACAGAAATTGAACTACAAACCATGTTAGAAATCCTGTTTTGACTATGTTTTGGCATTGTAGGGACCCACAGAGGTCGTGTACACGTCGAATTATCTGCTAAATTGCTGTTTAGTACTCAGTCACAGTTTTACTTGCATATTACATCTCAGTCTCTATTGTTTATTATTGATAAATTATATCATTGTTGTTTAAGCTAATTATCATGATTACTGAGAGCCCGAGAGACAGGAGAGGTTGATGACTAAGTGAGGCCGAGGGCTTGATTGTGAGAATATTTATGGGATCGGGCTGCACGCCGCATCATGTTTTATTGATTCATGCCAAGATTGGCTTGTTATAGCGCTTGGGCTGAAAGAGCCCCTCCAAAGTCTGTACACACCCCCAGTGAGCGCAAGTACCTACTGAGTGCGAGTGCCGAACGACTGAGAGAAATGAAAAAACGTGAGAAAACGAGTGACTGTGAGGTTGGAGTGCATGGGAGGACTGAGTGACTGTTGCTCTGAGATTATACCTTTGATTTTATTATTGTTGCACTTCAGCTGGTATATATCACTGTCATGTAATTTGAGAAGTATTATATCCCGTTTCAATTGAATTCGACATGAATTAACTATTTTGGCCTTAATTGTCGAACTTGAAAGCATGCCTACCTTTCTATGTTAAAATTTCTGTAATTTAGATATATCTGTGAAGCTCGTCACTACTTTCAGTCCATTATTTAGCCTTGTTACTAATTGAGTTGGTTGTACTCACGCTATACCCTGCACTTCGTGTGCAGATCCAGGTGCTTCTGGTCACAATGGGTGTTGATTTTCTTGTGCAGCTTGATCGTTGGAGATCCCAAGGTAGCTGCCCGGCATTCGCAGACCTTGTCTCTCCTTCACTATCTTTCCGCTTTATGTTAGCTTTAGTAGTTATAGACATTACTTCTAGACTGGTGTTATAGACGCTCATGTACTTAGTGACACTCCGATGTTGGACTTTCTATCCAGTTTTGGAGAGTTTTGATGATTTAAACCAGTATTATTCTTATTTTTCATTTAAAAGTGTTGGAAGTATTTTGAAGTGTTAGCTTGCCTAGTATTATGTTAGGTGCCATCACGACAGACTAAATTTTGGATCGTATATATACCAATAATGCAACTATTGTCCTTTTACATTTTACTTCCCCGCCTTTGTTTGTATACGACCATGATGTTCCTTCGAATTGAGTACTGAGGAGAAAAGGTTATATTTTGCAACGGTTAGTTAATATATCGTATAAAATGTCTTCTTCAGCAAAAAGGAAAATATTACTCCTAAAGTGATCTCATCATTGCTCAATAGGTTGAAGTACTGTAGAGACGCTTACAACTTAAGCCAAGTACTGCAGTCCGCGTACTGCAGTCCGAATTATCGCATCAAATCGATTAAAAAATTTGATTAAATTTAATTTGATATTAAATAAAAGAAATTTGGTTTAAACTGATACATAAATATATTATTTATATATATATTTTAAAGATTTTATATTAAATTTTTTTAAAAAAATATAAAAATATTTGAGTTTCCTTATGGAATGTAATGTTTAATAGAACTAGGAAGTGCATTCATTTCTATTTACTATTAATAATGGGTTGTATCACTTTCTTACCAAGTGTTACTGAAATGTGTCAATCATCTCTTTGTTCCTCCATATTCATACGGAGGTCAATCTTTGAAAAGTGGGCAGCTCCTTGTAACTGATCAAACATGTCATCTATACGAGGCAAGGGATATTTATTGCGTATTGTTATCTTGTTCAACTGCCTGTAGTCAATACACATTCTCAGGGATCCGTCTTTCTTTTTTACGAATAGTACCGGTGCACCCCATGGTGATACACTGGGTCTAATAAAACCCTTATCTAGCAAATCTTGTAACTGTTGTTTTAGCTCCCTCAACTCTGCTGGTGCCATTCGATATGGGGGTATCGATATGGGCTGTGTGTCAGGTAGCAAATCAATACCAAAGTCTATTTCTCGTACTGGAGGTAATCCTGGTAAATCCTCAGGAAATACATCAGAAAATTCTCTCACTACCGGTACATTTTCTATACTAACTGTTTCCTTTCTTGTGTCATTTATAATAGCTAAGAGACCCAAGCAACCTTTCTTCAGAAGTCGTTGAGCCTTCATAAAAGATACAATTTTGCAAGTCTCTGGAACTTGACTCCCTCTTAGAATAAAACTAGGCTCTTTTGGTATCTCAAACCTAACTATCTTTGCATGACAATCGACTATAGCATAGCAAGAAGATAACCAGTCCATTCCCATCAGCATGTCAAAGTCAATCATATCAAGTACAATAAGATCAGCTAGAGTATCTCTACCCTCAACCCGAATCTGACAAGCACGATACACGTATTCAGCTAATAGAGACTCTCCAACAGGTGTAGCAACTAGAAAAGGATCATTTAATAGCTCGGGCTGTCTACTAAATCTCAAAGCAAAGTATGAGGACACATAAGAGTGAGTAGATCCCGGATCAATCAACGCAAGTGCATCAAATGAACAGACAGAAAGAA
>MCJB01050672.1:83795-118911 GCA_002018475.1 Nicotiana obtusifolia | reverse complement strand
GGAGGACATGTTGCGTGCATGTGTTGTTGATTTCGGAGGTTCATGGGATGAATTTCTACCGCTTGCAGAGTTCGCTTATAACAACAGCTACCAGTCGAGTATTCAGATGGCTCCGTATGAGGCTCTGTATGGGAGACGGTGTAGATCTCCGGTTGGTTGGTTCGAGCCCGGTGAAGCTAGGCTATTAGGGACTGACTTGGTCCAGGATGCTTTAGAGAAGGTGAAAACAATCCAGGAGGAGGCTCCGTATAGCACAGTCGAGGCAGAAGAGTTATGCCGATAGGAAGGTTCGAGATGTGTCTTACACGGTTGGCGAGAAGGTCTTACTGAAGGTTCGCCCACGAAAGGTGTTATGAGATTCGGAAAGAAAGGGAAATTAAGTCCTCGGTTCATTGGGCCGTTTGAAGTACTTCGGAGGATCGGGGAGGTGGCTTATGAGCTTGCTTTACCACCCAGTCTGTCGAGTGTACACCCAGTATTTCATGTTTCCATGATCCGAAAGTATATTGGAGACCCGTCTCATATTTTGGACTTCAGCACGATTCAGTTAGATGATAATTTGACCTATGAGGTGGAGCCAGTGGCGATTTTTGATCGTCAGGTTCGGAAGTTGAGGTCCAAGGAGATAGCTTCAGTGAAAGTTCAATGGAGAGGTCGGTCCGTGGAGGAGGGTACCTGGGAAACCGAGCAAGAGATGCGGAGCAGATATCCTCACTTATTTGGGACTTCAGGTATGCTTCTTGACTCGTTCGAGGACGAACGTTTGTTTAAGAGGGGGAGAATGTGACGACCCGGTCAGTTGTCTCGTGGGTTACCACTCCGTTTCCCCCATTTTCTGCGTTATTATATTTCGTTATCCGTGCTCTAGGTAATCAAGTTGAGTAGTCTGCGTTTGGGGTGAGTTTAGCAAGAAGAGAGAGAGAGACTTAGTCTCTTTCAAGGAGGTCAAAACTGGAAAGGTCAACCGGATATTGACTTATGAGTTAGAGGGCTCGGATGCGAGTTCTGATGGTTCGGTTAGTTTCGAAAGATGATTTATGACTCAGGAGTGTGGTTGGAAATTTGTTTTGGAGGTCCGGTGTAGAATTAGGCTTGAATTGGTAAAGTAAGAATTTTGGCGATTTTCGCTTGATAGGCGAGATTTTGATCCGAGGGTCGGAATGGAATTCCGAAAGTTGCCGTAGCTTCGATATGTGAATTAGGATTTGTGTGTAAAATTTCAGGTCAACCGGACGTGGTTTGGTTGGGTTTAGATCAAAAGAGCGATTTAGAAGATTTTGAAATCCTTAGGCTTGAATCCGATGCGAATTTGATGTTGTGATGTTGAATTGAGCGTTCCGAAGGTCGTAACAAGTTTAAATAAAGTTATGGGATATGTTGGCATGTTTAGTTGGGGTTCCAGCGGCCTCGGGTGAGCTTTGGGTGGTTAAACGGATTAAATCATCGATGGAAAAGCAAAATTTGCAGAAAAACCAGGTGAGAATGCGGACCGCATATCTCACAGTGAAGTCGCAAAAACAAGCAGAAATCTGGGCAAGATTCGCGACCAAAATGCGGCCAGAATGCGAACCGCAAACCTGAAATGCGAACCGCATATTTGACAGTGGAGATCGCATATTGAGACAGAAACTTGGACAAAAATCTACGTCAGGAATGCGACGAGAATGCGATCGCAAACCATGAAATGCGAACCGCAAACCATGCTCTGTGTTGATTTCGCGGTGAAGGCTAGGGCTATCTTCGCGATGGCTACGTCAAATATGCGAACATATTGGGTCGGACAGGGCTGCTTTAACTCGATTTTTGACCACTCTATAAATAGAACTCAGTGCCCATTTTGCCATGCAAAACCCATTCCCGTCACCCACAAAGAGAAACACCTCCAAATACCATAGAATCACAGCAAATCAACCTCAAAGCTACATCCAAAGGAGATTTTCTTGGATGAATTCTTAAAGGGAGGAATTTTGGTCACCTCAAACATACTTGGGGCCATAGAACTCGGATTGAAGCAAATCTTGAAGGATTTTTGGAAGATTTCAAGGGAAACATCGGGGTAAGTATTCCCAACTCAATTTTGAAAGAATTACCTAAGATTATAACTGTTTCTAGCATTTTTACTTGTGATTTAAGTTGGGAAAATTGTGGAAGACCCTAAGCTTGGACTTTGGGACTTAGAGGTCGAGCCGATGTCGGAATTTAATAAATCTTGTATGAATGAACTCGTGACGAGATAAGGAACCCGTTGAGGTAAAAGTTCCTAAATTTCGAGAGGTGGGCCCGAGGCTCGGGTTTTGGTAATTTCGGGATTTCTTAGTAATATTGATTTTTTTCGCGTGGACTTTGTTCCCTCGACATATTGTGCCGTAATTGTTTTGAATTTGGATAGATTCGACGCACGTGGAGGCCAATTCTAAGGGAAAGGGCGTCGTGGGCTAAGGATTTAGCCGGATAGAGGTGAGTAATGCTTGTAAATGATGTCCCGAGGGTTTGAAACCCCGGAATTTGCACATCGTAGTGCTATACTGTGTTGTTTAATACTAGGGATTGTGACTTGGTCCATCCGGATTGATGATTTTTACTATATATTTGATTGAAACTTATTGATATTATCATATTTGGGCATCTCGCTGGTTATGTGAACCCTTCAGGGGTATTTGTTGCTGAATTGATTTATTTCATGAACTCAGTTTTGAAATTTAAATGATATTTTCAAATGATTTTAATGGGATCGGGTGGCACGCCGCCACGGATATGATATAAATGGATCGGGTGACACGCCGTCACGAGATATTGCGCTACTGAACCCCCCACAGTGAGCGCCGGGTACCCAGGGAAAGGGTGGCGCGCCGCCACGAGAGTCATGTTGTGCATTGCATTTTTTTTGTGTTGGTGTTGTTCTCATTTACTTCATGTTATTTTCTTAGAATATTTACATGTTGCAGTTCCGTCGTGGATTGCTCTAAGCCTTATGTGTTTTCTTACCTTCAGATGTTATTTATAATTATTACTCACTGAGTTGGAAGTACTCACATTACTCCCTGCACCATGTGTGCAGATTCAGGCGTTACCGGTTCCGCTTCGAGGTATTGATTACTACTGTCAGGGCGGTGATTCAGAGATTACGAGGTAGTTGTTGGCATCCGCAGCCCCGTATCTCTTTATATTGTTATTTTGCACTTTCTTCAAATAATTGTGCTAGAGATATTGTAATAGTAATCTTGTTATCAGGATTTCTTTAGTTGCTCATGACTTCGTGACACCCCGGTTCGGGCTGTAGTCGGGATGGTTCACTATATTTTTCCGCTAATTTCTGTTATTGGCTGGCCTTGTCTTCATGAGAGGCGCCATCACGACCGAGTTGGGATTTTGGGTCGTGACAGACCAGTGAATAAAACTCATTGCCGAAAAGAGAAGAAGGAAGTGAAAATTCAGTCAAAATACCTAAGCTTCAATTGTGTAAAGTGATTATGTATGTTACTGTGTATTCAAGTTAGGTCTTATGGTGAAAGCATTGAGGGCTCCTATTTGTAGTGTCATTAAATGACATATGGTTTCAAGAAAATTCAAAATCGTGAGTGGAAAGTGTTGAAGGTCGGATGATAGAAACAAAGTGAGTAAAATCAGAGAAGATAGCGGGGAAAATCATCAAAGGATTTACCTGGGCGATTTAAGAATCAGAATCCATCGGCGAATGCTCTAAAACCCAATGGTCACTAAGTTTGACCTATGGGTATCGAATCCTCTTGATGAAACTCTGAGATAAACTCCATGCATGTTCCGATTTTATGGATCATAAGAGAAATCAAACGAATTGAAGTTTTATCTTTTGGCTGGGGTTTCAGATTTTAGGCGTTTTGAATTTGAGTGATTATAGAAGAAATGGACCGGCTGGATTCGTGGATTCAAGAGGCAAAAGGATAATTTGAGGTTGATTTGTTGGCCTTGCACAGATTTGTGCAAGGTTTTGAGATTAATGGAAACTGTGCAGACGAGATAGTAGAGAGCAAAAGGGGAAAGGGGCGGCTGGTCAAGGGAGAAATGGATTTGGGTTTGGGGTAATTAGGGTTTGGTCTCTAGGATTAATGATGGAAGATGGATTTTGGGCCGTTGGATAATTTGATCAACGGCACTGATAAATCATGGATTAAAATACTTTCAAAATGTTTTACGTGAAAATATGGGATTCATTGGGATAGCGTAAATAAAAGAAAAAATAGGAATATATACGGACCGTTGATCGACGGCCCAGATCGTTTGTGCTTGTTTTGTGAGTGTGGGAGATAGTCTACGTGGCACGATTTGGTTGGCTTAGAGAGGAGTTGATGGATTGCCAATATGGACTGGTGAAGTTATTTGGTTTGAGTCAGATGCATGATTAGGCCAATTGTTTGGCTAGTTTTGTTTTAAGAAATAGCCAATTTGTATTTAATTGGATCTTTGCAATTGTAGCGATTTAGTCTTTAACCCTTTAAAATTAACTTAAATTAAAATTAATTAATTCTAATAAATATGATAGATAAGTTAACATTATTAATTACCTATTTATGTTATATTTGTACAAAATAAGTATTATTGATTAGAAAATATTTTCAACACATTTATTGCAAATCATTAAGTAAAAATAATTTAATTTTAAAAGGAAGGGTCAAAATTGATCGCCAATAGTGGATAATAACCAAAAAGAGCGTGAATTAAATGTAGAACTTCAGGTGCTAATGAAGAGGTCAGGGTAGAACACCAACAATCTATCAATCTAGAATTTGCAGATGCTGATGATGAAGAAGTAATACTAGAGTCAGTCAAGGACATTAAGGATACAAATTTAGTTGACTCTAGTGTGATCTGTGTTAAGGATGTCAAAAATCTTGAAGTTCAAGTATTTGAGAATGTTGGACCTTATTCCAAACATTTCTCTACATTATGCTCGGATGGTGAAATGAGAATTGATCCTTATGAGCATAAAATTGAGTCAAAGAAAAAGGTGGATGAGCCTTATATTTTGAAATTTTCAAGACCATCTAGGCAAGGTGACACTTCTCGATCGCGAGCCAAAAAGTGCATGAAAATTTATTTAAAATTTGGCTCGCTAGAATTTGTACCGCCCCAAGAGCATAATCATGAGCTTAAATCAAAATTTGGAATTCAATTCATAAGCTCAAGGTGAAGGCAGAAAGTGATTCACGTCGTGTCGCGACGTTAAATCAGGCGCTTGTTGGGAGGTAACCCGACTATACTGCTTTTATTTATTTTTATTTTTTAAATTTTCTTGTTTTATTATTTTTGTAGTGTCGTCTTTTATTTTCTAGGAGCATGAAGAAAAGCCATTGGAAGAAAGCAAAAATAAGTGAGATGGTTAGAACTAAGTGTGGGGTGTCTGCACAAAGAACCAAGTCTGGGAGAAGTCTGAGTACCCCATGAACTACTAATGCTTCGGCCTTTGGCCTATCAGGGAATTTCTTTTACCCTCTTATGTTTATGGGTGAGCATTGAAGACAATGCAAAATGTTAAGTGTGGGGTGAAGAGACTGTTTAGGTGATTTCCTATGCTATTTTAGCGTGGTATTTTATGTGTGTTGAAAAAATAAATTAGAATTTTCCTTGGTTTTTCTTATGGCCACGGTTCTTTTCTAAGGGATGGTTCTTTGAACCAGGTAGTCGTTTGTTTTTTTGTTGTTATTTTTCGAACTGATAATGGAATGGGGAGAACTTGAGTATCTACGCTTTTTGACATATTTTATATCGGGGCATATAGATGGAGCATTTGTGCTGAGTACTTTCTTCCTTTTTTTTTTATTTTTTATTTTGTGATTAAATAGGTTCTTTATTGATGTCAATTAGCAAAAATTACATGATCGGAGGGGGACATAAACCTTACCTCCCAAAAAAAGTACATGTACCTTGACTCATAGGTACGAGAGTAATGACAAGTGTTAAGGAGGTTTCTTTCTAAATGTACATAAGATATTAATTGTGTCCGACCTAGTTTAAAGTAATGAATATCCATCTTATAGAGTTGGTGGATATTCATATGTACAAAATCAAAGTAAGCTACTTCTAGGTCAGTCGTCCTAGTCATAAGTGTTGCCATGTTTACAAAAAAGTTGGGGAGTGTCTCTAAGTCGACTTTCCTAATTATATGTAGTGCTGTTTCTATTTGATTGGTGCTGCATGCTGTGTTGTCGAGGCCATTTGCACTAACTTGATGTGTTGTGGTATCTGCATTTTGCTTTTGTCTCTGCCAATTCTGTTCTGATGTGGTGTCCCTTTGGGCCAGTTGGTGATCTTGTGATTTATGCCTTGAGAATATATGTGACTTTATTTTGACGTGGCTCATATTTCGGCTCTTTTGATTAGTTCGGGTGTGCTTACAACTGAGCTACTTGCTTTAACTTGAGAGTCGGGTGCGAGTCGTTTTGAGTGAATTATATGCATTGTGTGAGGTGAGATTTCGGTGTACTTTGTGCCATCCTTGCTAATATAGAACTTGTCTCGTGTGCGAGTCAAAGCGAAGTAATTAGGTCTTGTAAGTTTGGGAAGCGATATAGCTTTCTTTGATTGACCATTTAGCCTATTTTCCTACCGGTGCTAATTTTATCCGTAGTCACCCATTTTGAGCATGTAGACCTTTTTTTGGAAATCACATTAGAAATCTAATTTCCTTTGTTCTTAATTAAATCTTATTGAACGTTTATCTCTGAAAGCACTTAAGCAGCTAGAAGCGTAAAGAAAGAGATTGGGTAGCTTTTTTAGAGTGGAACCATAGAAAGGCCAACAAGGTGAACGTGTGTTTAAACAAAAAAAGGTGCTAGCCGAAAATACCAAATTAAGGATATTGTGAAAAAAATGAGAAAAAAGAAAAAAAATGAATAACACCTCTCATATTTTTACCTGGGCTAGAGAGTATCTATACATTGATGTGCATAATGAAGAAGGGTTTAAATGTCTATGATTTCATGGCAAGATATTGACTTGGTCATGATAAGAAGGTGCTTGGAAGTGAAGTGTAGTGTACTAATGTGCTTAGGAGGGTTAGTCACTATTTTATCAAATATATCCTACCCTTCTCTCAGCCTACATTACAACCTATAAAGTCCTACTTGATCCTAGACTTTGCAATCTGAGATTAGTCAAGTTTTACACTACGGGCAAGCCTATAGTATGAACTTGGTTGGCATAAGAGTTTTCTTTGAGAGAGTGAGCGAACTTTTCCGATTTGAGAGTCCTTAAAATATACTTGAACTTATATTGAGTAAGTGGACTACTTTCTCTGTGGTTTGTTGGTAAGGAAACATGATTTGCAAAAGAATTAGTGGAGACCTTGACTTTTGAGTTGGCACAAGGATTGAGTCATAGTGTGGAATGCATTGGAGTCAAGTTTTGAAGCGAGGATGTTAGAAAGAGCCGCATGAATATTTTAAATGATCTTGGCATGAGTTTAAAACTTGAGGTAAGGTATGAAGAGTGCATATACTGGGTTCTAAATGTTGGTATAAATCATTGTCATTAATGTGATGCTTGAGTATGTTTTGAAATGTGTTTCTTGTCTATGCGCTTAATTTTGAGTTGTTCGAGGACGAGCAAGAGTTTAAGCGTGGGGTGGTGATAAAGGGTAAAAAAGTGTATGTTTTGAGTTTATTTCTTATGTGTAGGAACGAATTTGTGCAGAAAATAATCAAATAGGAGAAAAATTAGCGAAAGAAAAGCTGAAGAGAGCAATCATGGACAGCAAAGCGAGGTTCGCTTCACCAGACTGGGACTGAAACAGAAGAAATCAGCTTCTCCAATCCGAATTAGAAGAAGTCAAACTCGCCCAACTCAATCATAGTTCATATAAATATGATAGTTAGCCACTTTTTGAAGGGAGATAAGACTTTGGGGAGGCAAGAACACGCTTGGAACAAGGAGAAAGATTCAACTTCACGTTGTTTCCTCTTTCTTACTATTTTATTCATTGTTAAGAATTATAGTGTTGTATTTTTACATACTAGCATGAGTTGCTAATTTTTTATCTAGGGTTTTAATGGAACCTTGGAGGATGACTTCTTGTTACGTGTGCATATAATTGAGTCTTTGGATCTCTTTATTTGTTTAACTATGTGCTTCTTTCAGTTGATTAAAGAGCTTTCAATTAATTGTGCCTATTTTATTATGTATTTCTTGGAAAAGGGTACATATTTAGTTGGTTGTTGAACAATATCACTCCTAACATATGTGAGAAATCAATATGGCAGTTTTGAAGGTGGTGTTAGGAATAACAAAGCCTTGACTTGGTCATAGTGAGCGGTAAGATAGTTTCAGCTAGCGTAGTTCGAGAGAATATGTCTAGTAAATTATTGTAGTTGCTCGGGGGAGAATTACGATACCGAAAATGCTCATTATCAGTAGAGAATACTTAGGAAAAATTATAGTAGACATAGCGGGAAGGATTTCGACAATTGAAAAAATCTTAACTCTATGCCTCCTTTATCTTGTCTGAAACTTTATCCTCGTTATTTGATAATTTTACAGTTTTTTAGTACTTGTTGCTTAATTAGTTAGAAATAAATATCAATCTTTACAATTTAAAATTTTGTTCAAACTTGTCTTAGTGATAGTGAACAGTTATAGCTAAACTTTAATTTTGTATGGGATTTGACTCCGAACTCTCAAATTAGATTATATTTGCAATGACCAATTAGTTCTTTGTATAAGCCATAGTTGGGCGTGATCACGTTTATAGTGGTCACAATTTCAATGGACTAACCACAATTGTGAAGTAGCCTAGATCGAGCAGCCTTCGCATTTAAGATCTGCAGACGCATTTGCAAAGAGAGGGCCTCAATTTTAGCAAGGACCTGAGATATAAAAGGCTAATTTTCTTAGACTTCCCATGCTCAGATTTGAGGGATTTTGGACTTGGTTTTCAACTACAATCCGAGGGTGAGCTTTCAAGCACGGATTTTAGTTAGATCTTGATTACTCGTAAAACCATGAATTAATGATGGAATATAGTATTTTTGTGCCTACGACCTAGAATCACTATAATTTAGATTTGGACACCTAAATGGAGTCGAAATGAAAATCTAACCATATATTTGACTCGTGAGGTAATGCATGACTCGAAGTTGAGTTTTGTTCTAACAGTTGGTCATGTGGCCTAGTATTGATTTTTTGGGTTGACTTTGATTCGACTGAGACTTATGTTATGAAATTGAGTCCACTGACTTTATTTGACGTTGTTGAGTATCTTTTGTATAGATCGGAGTCATTTGGTGAATTTGGATTGAGAAATGGATGTTCTTGAAAGCTTGGGCTTGCTCAGACCAAGGAAACCTAAGACTTTGACCTTAATAGGGAAATTTTCCCAACTTGACATAATTTTACATATATAATGTATATGGAAGTAGCGCCATACATACGAGTATATATTTTAAAATATTGTAAAACTAAGTGAGTATCTTATGCTAGTTCATGTTATAGGCAATTTTCAAATGCTAGTTTAATATGATAGCCTTTATGTACACTCGTCTACATGGCCAGGCTGCTTTTGGTCATACACTGTGCATATGTGCGTTGATTTGCATATGTAATTCTCATTGCATGTATGAGATGATATCGTTGATATGTGAATTCATAGTCAGGTTGCTGTCGATATGCAAATTCATATCGGGGCTATTATGTGTATGTGGATTCGTATTCGGATTGTTGATTATATGTTTAAACTCATATCGGCACTATTGTGGACATGTGGATCATATTCAGTTTGAAGTATCAGCTAGAGTATGTGGACCCACATTCCTATTTGAGTTGTCGTTTTAGAATGAAGCACTTTGCTTCGTGTTTCTAGCCTATGGATAGGTTCACATGGGATACTTGGACTTATCGAGATGGTTTGAATTTGTCCTAGGTGATCTGGTTCGAGACAGTTGAAGAGTGTTTATACAAATGTCAAACTGATGAATAGTTTGAACCACTGAAAACTAGACTTAAAGAGCTATAACTTTAATTTTTGATTTATCTCCACATTATACAGATTGGAAGCTATGTTCTCGCAAACTCAGGCCAATTTCATGCATGTCAAAGACATAGCATGTGATGCACGCGCACTACTATAAGTATCACATTTTGTGATTTTGGATCATTTTTATTATTTTGGAGACTTAGGGGTTCGATTTGTGATTTTGAGCAAGATTAACAACATCAATAGCATCGGGTTAAGTGATTTTGACTCACACATGTTATTATATCACGAACCTATTATCGATTTTACCTTAAGATTATGGATTAAAGGTGGAATTGTTGAATTTTTGGAAGAAAAGCTAGAGTCACCCAAAGGAATATTTGAATGCCATATGACCTTATATTTGAAATCTAAACACAAATTTGAACTCGTGGTTATGGGTCAACAAGATTTGAGTTAGGCTTTGGATTTTGACTAAGTAGGCTCGGGTTCGACCTTGAGTTGACATTTGACTTAGCTCTAGATTTTGATTAATTGATTGAGTCCTATAACTTTGTATGACATTGTAAAGCATTTTTGGGCTAGATTGGACTTGTTTGATAGATCAGGGGCAAGAAAGTATGGATTTTCAATAATATAGCTAGCCTAGGATAGAGGAAAGTATCTTTGTTGGCTTCAATGGCGGAAGTTTCATTAAATTAATCTTGTTGCTACATGCTACGTACTTGAAAATAACATATAAGCGAGGTGACGAGCGTATATGCGGATGCCAAGGTTTTTCATGCTTGGGGTAGTATTTTAGCCTATTTGTGACTTTTTTCTTACATATTTTGCTTGTGGCATGCTTTACTTGTTTGTTTCAACATGCTCTTGGTGGTCTCAAACTCACCTGCGCCACCCCGGACTCCGTCCAATAAAACCAACAAGTCCATAATCCTAATTCGAACCTAAGCGAGGTGTCACAACCCAAAAATTTAACTAGTCATGATGGCACCTAACCTAACCTGCTAGCTAAGCCAATAACATTAAACATAATCTAAAGATAACGATAAGAGTCAAAAAATAAATAACTGAATTTAATACATTTTCCCTAAGGACTGGTAGTACAAGTCATGAGCTTCTAAGACTTATAATTTAGTGAGCTGGTACGAAATAAATACATACTTTGTTCGAAACATACATCAACAGATTTACAAATCTAAAGCTACCATGAATAAGAGGCAGCAATAACTAAAATGGGGGTACATATTCAATACCATCTCCCGCCATACACAGCAATATCAGCTCCAAAATCTACACTCAAGGTGCAGAAGTGTAGTGTGAGTGCAACCGACACCATGTACTCAATAAGTAATAAACCTAATCTTACGTTGAAAGCAGTGATGAGCTTAGAAAATTGTCAGAGACCAACATCAATAGCCAAAAAAACTCGTTTTTGATATAATGAAGGCAGTACAAGCAATAACTCAAAAGATATTATGCTTAGCTCGTTCATAGTTACGAAAAAATAGACATGTTTTTCAGGTATAACAGTAAAGCCCAATTCTTTCACCGGAGTCACTAATATTTGAGTGTATCAGAAAAACTGTAATTTTTCCCAAACTTTCAACAACATATGAGATATTTCATCATCAAATAGCATGAGAAAAAAGTACATCTCTATGCCTACATGTTATGCATGTCAAGCCATCAGTTATCATATATCGTCTAGCATGAGGAATATACATCTCAATGCCTACATGTCAAATCATGAATGTCACAGTATCGTCTAGCATGAGGAAAATGCATATCTATGTCTACATGCCAAGTATGCATGTCAAATGAATGATTTCACGGTGATAATCCCAGGTACTCTCATCCTCAACATATTCAAGTTGTCTGTCTCAATTGCCCACTTCATCAAACACACAATTCACTCAGCACTGTACGGGTGCTTGGCTCATAGTCCCCTCACCAAAGCACGTGTAGATATCTCATTGTGCATGCGCTCACTGTTGATATGTCAGGCCTACTGCGGCATGCAATCCGATCCACAATAATAAATTAGCCAATAGGGCCTGCTGCGGCGTGCAGCCTGTTCCACGGTAATAATAATAGTAATAAAATCAATATGGTCTGCTGCGACGTGCAACCCGATCCACAATAACACTCAAAACATGACTCTCAGGACCACTTCAGTCATCAATCTCTCAAGTCTCAAGGTCTCACAATCTTGTACCACTCAGCCCAAACAATGATAACATGTGATGTAACAGTGAATGATGAAAAGAGACTAAGATATGACATGCAAATGAAGAACTGTGATTGAGTATATAATTATAGTTAGAGCAGATAACTCAAAATAACAGAAATAGCTTCATTAGATCTCAACCGGATAAGTACATAGTATAATTATGATTTCTAACATGAATCACAGCACAAGTACTCTAACAAGTAGGAATTACATGGATAGAACAAGATATAACAGCAAAACAAGTCCGGTCATGGTCTAATAGTTAATTTGTATCATGATTACCTCGGTGGACGCCCACACGCTCGTCACCTAGCATATGTGTCACCCAAATACATCTCTTATAAAATAGTTCCCAGGGTTAAGTATCCCTAAAACCATTTAGATATATTACTTATCTCGAACAAGCCAAATCCTATACTGAGCAAGCCAAACAATACTCTAGAAACACCATTCCACGCGTATAAATCTCCAAATGGCTTGAAACGAGCCAAAAACAACTTAAAAAATATCAAATAAGGCCTAAGGAAAAAATTCTAAATGATAAAGGTCGAATCTTTACACATTTACCCAAAATCAACCAAAAAGTAAAACCTGCACCCGCACCTCAGAACCCAACAAAACTCACAAAATTCAATAATTCATGCAATTACGAGTCCAACCATACTAATTCCACTCAAATCGGACTCCGAATCAATTTTCAAAACTCAAAAATTCACTTTAGAAAAGATTAGAACCCCCCCCCCCCAATTTCTCTTTATAATTTATAATTCAAATGCCAAAATCAAAGATAAATTCATGAAATAAAATCAAAATTGAGTAAAAATTAGTTACCCCAATCCATGTGGTAAAAATCGCCTCCAAAATCGCCCAAATCTGATCTCCATAGCTCAAAATATGATAACATAAACTCAAAATCCCGAAACTTGGTGTTTTAATGCATTGCCAGTGTCTTTCTTCACGATCACGATCACAAACTTAGCGATCACAGTTTCAAAATTATCCAGAATCATTTTTACCTTTCGCGATCATGGCCATTTCCCCGCGATCGCGATGAACAAATTCCATTACCTTCCTAAACTCTTTTCAGACAGTTTATAGTAGAATGGTCATAACTTTTTTGTACAAAACTCCAAATGACAAACGGTTAAACAAAGGGCTACAACTTTTATTTTGGATCATTACCAAATTCTTTATTGATTGTAAGATATAAGCTTCCAGTGTCAGCTTAGTGACAGTAGAATTTCTCTTTTGGGAACATGAAACTTCCTTCGCGAATGCGATTCAAAAGTTCAATTTCTCCATTTTACTCTTCGCGACTGTGACCAATTCTCTGTGATCACGATGTACACCCCTGTAGCCAAAAACCAGCATATGAAAATGGGCTAAAAATGGTCCAAAACCACCCCGAAACTCACCGGAGCCCCTCCAAAACCCATCCAAACATACTAACAGTCCCAAAACATAAGAAGGACCTATTTGAAGCCTCAAATCACACATAACAACATCAAAACCATGAATCATCGATCAACATCAATCTCTTAAGTTCATAAACTTCACAGTTTGAACCAAGCATCCGATTCAAGCCTAACCAATCCGGAATGAACCCAAATTTTGTATACAAGTTCCAAATGACATAAAGAACCTATTCCAACTAACGGAACAACAATTGGAACCCAATATCATCAAAGTCAAATCTCGGTCAAACTTACGAATATTCCAAACTTTTAAATTTTCAACTTTCGTCAATTAGTGTCGAAACCTTCTTGAAACATCCAAATGCAAATCCGGGCATACGCCCAAGTCCAAAACCATTATCTGGGCCTAATGGAACTATCAAAACTCCGATCCGGGGTGAAATACACAAAAGTCAAACTTGGTCAACTCTTCAAACTTAAGGCTTCAAACATGAAAATCATTCTTCCAAACTAATTTCGAATCACCGAAAACTAAATCCGACGATACACAAGACATAATACATCATATGAAGTTACTCAAGACTTCAAACAGCTGAACGGAATGCAAATGCTCAAAGTACCAGTTGGGTCGTTACACAAGGTCTCAAAATACGTAAATCAACATCATAACCAAGAATCATATCCCAAACCAGGCTAATCAACTTTTCAAACTTCCAACTTCTTTCAACTAACTTCGAACGCGATGAATCATACTTGGACAACTTATAATGGAATTAAATTTCACACCCAAGTCCAATATAACAACCCGAACTTGTCCCTAGGCTCGGAATATCAAATGGGATCTGATAACACGAAAGTTCACTCCAAGTCAAACTTAACAAATTCTAAAACCTTCAAAATGCCAACTTACGACAATACGCGCCGAATCGCTCCCAGACCACCTGAGACTCAACCCGATCTATGCTCAAGTCCAAAATTACCATATGAACCTATTAGAACGTTCAAATCCGATTCCGAAGTCGTTTACCCAAATTGTTAACTTAAGTGAAATTATCCAACTTGGCCACTACCATGAAACTAAATGTTTCAAATACAACCCGAACCCTTCCGCAACCAAATCAACCATGCCTGCAAGTCATAAAATAGAAAAAGCATATACATGAGGTCTTAAAGTGGGGAGCGAGATTTTAAAAAATAAAATAGCTGGTCGGGTTTTTACAAAAAAAGGAGAAAAAAAATAACGAGAAAGAAGGAAATAGAAAAGAAAGGGAGAAAAAAGGATAAGAAGAAAAAGAAAGAAAAAAAAAGAGGGGAAAAGAAGAGAAAATGGGGATTGGGTGGCTCATATAGGAGGTTGACTTAAAATAGTTGTACCGCTAATTATTTAATGGGTAAGATTCTTAATAGCTATAGCAAGAGTAGCTATTTTAGTTTATTATAGGTATTTGTATATTTCTTTCAAAAAGTAAAGGATTATGAATAGACAATAATGAGAAAAAAGAACCTAACATCGTCAGCATATGCACTAAAATGTTAAATGCCTCTAATAAATATATGATGAATCATACAAGTACTAAAAAGAAAATGCAAAAAGCATTCCAAATGCAAGATATTATTATTCATTAACGGGAAGTCATATCACTTTTTAAATAATCTCGTACAATATATGAATGACATGGAAACAATAACATAGAAAGGAAATTGATGTACTACTTCAACTTAGTTACACACGTTGCCTAGTAAAGCCCTATGCGTACATGCGCAACAAACCCTAACAATCACTGCAATCAGACGAATGCGGAGTACAAATCTGTTGGCACGTGAGTTGTCCCTGTAGCTATGAGGTATTGTTACTAGTGGCACGTGAATTGTTCGTGCAAATTTGTGGTTTTAATGGTATTGGCACGTGAGTTGGTCGTGCAAATCTTGAGTTGTCCATGCAGTTGTAATTGGTAACGTGGGCACGAGATGCCATGTGATTATGATTCTTTATTTGGGACCCATGACTTATGATTATGAGGTGTAGTACCTGGAGATGATTCTTATGTAAACCTTGTGAAAGAACAATTGATTATTTTATTTTTATTATTTTTTCTTAATTGGGTTCATCGGTACTTAAATTGTGTTCTGATTACTTTGCTGCGTTATCACCTGTTTATTCCTTGTTGCTATATGTTGTTTCTACTTTTCATTTGGTAGTGTTATATTGTTATTCATTCCAGGTTAGCTTTATATTGATATTTTTTCCTCTGTTAGTTTATATTAATACTTGCATAGGTTACTACGTCGAGTAGGCGTTTTGACTGAATTTTGTCAGTACTCCACCGAGGTTAGTCTTGATACTTACTGGATACCGCTGTGGTGTACTCATGATATGCTTCTGCACAATTTTTTGTGCAAAACCAGGTACCTCATAGCCTGTTGGTTATTGGTTAGCTGATTGTGAGTTGCGGTGGAGACTTCAAAGTATTACCTGCCGTTGCTTTCGGAGGCCTCGGGGTCACCTTCTAAAGTTTTTACTTTGCTACTGTTTATTTTCATTACTGGTTTTGGGATATTGTACATCTATTAATGGCTGTTGACTATATATAACAATTATTGTTTCATGTTTAATGGTTAATTAGTGTAAATCTATTAATAACTAAGCATGTGTTAGGCTTACCTAGTATTAAAAACTAGGTGCTATCATGACATCCTAAGGAGGGAATTTGGGGTCGTGACATGAATTATATAAGTACTAAAAAGCTAGTGCAAAAATAATTCCAAATGGAAGATATTATTATTCATTAACGGGAAGTCACACCACTTTTTGAATAATCTTGTACAATATATAAAAGACAAGGAAACAATAACACAAAGGAAATTGATGTACTACCTCTACTTAGTTACACAGATTGCCAAGTAAAACCCTATTCATACATGCACAACAAACCCAACTGTTTACCCTAAATTTCGAATAACAATTAAATTTGTACATGGTTTTAAGGATATGTGATTTGGTTCGATACAAATAAGGGATAATAAAATAAAGAGTAAATTCAGTAAATAAATTGGGAGAGAAAGCAAACCACAAGTCTAGAATAGCTTGGCCTTGATTGATATTTTTAAGATGGACAAATATGAATCAAATGGATAATGAAAATAATAAGAGCAGACTTCTTTTCTATTTATTGATAATTGAATTCTGAGATGCCTATTACAATTGAGCTACCCCTTTATATAGGGAGGGGAATGATTCTTATACAAGGTAATAAATCTATCTAGAAGGTAAAATATCTCTTGAATTACTGATTTCAACGTCTTTGCTGATTTTCGCCGTGATTCCCGTCGAGATACTTATGTATCACGGGATTTCTGGTCCTTCTGTTATGCAAATCTGGTAATTTTACCCCAGGGCATTTTACCTTAATCGACCTCAACAGTCTCACCTCGAATATCATGGCTCCGAGTTCCGATTCAATGCCGCCCGGTCTCGACCTTCGTTCCTTGGTGCCTCGACCCCGGTCTATCGAGCAGTAATTCTAATCGACACCAGCCGTATAAATCCGAACCCGATTTGCCCTACGCAAACGATCCGAGCTCGACCCCACACAAATAGTCCCCTCGTTTTTTGGAGAGTAATGATGAAAAACGATATGAGCCGCCATATTTTTATTTGATCAAATGAAGACATACTTATGGCGCGCGTGACATGGAATTCGAGGCATCACATCAAAAGAAACAAAACATCGCATTGAGAAATGACGGTGGCATTGTGACGCACGTGGTAAGTATCAAAAACGTCTTTTCATAGACCAACTGAGGACAAGCCTCTGCAACGCCTGCAGATGCTAGTTAATGCTTCCTCGTTTTGGGACGCGAACCGCCATCTTTAAGAGGGTATAAATAGCCCTCTTTTTCTTCTGTTCCCAAAGTTTGCGTTATTTGAACATTATCTTCTTCAAGCTCTCTGATCCTCCCCTTATTCTTGTCTCACCCCTACATCTATTAGCTTCTTTGACTCTTCATTAACAATGGCAAAAACATCCAAATCTGTTCCCAAAAACAAACCCCCTCTTCTTCTCAACCCGCTGAAGATCCTGAGCCTGTCGTTTTTGAGGAAACTATGACCGAACCCCCTTTAAAAGCGTTCGTACCGACGGGGTGTTCAATCGGTACCGACTTTAAGGTAGAGAAGGCTTCTTCTGTACCGGGCGGGGGCGAACCGATCACTAGATACATTTGTTCGATTACGAACAAAATCATCGACAAGGTGAAAGAAGATTGCAACTGGGTTGGTAAATGCATGGTGGTTCCTGCACCGGAAGAGGCGATCACCACCCACGTGGAGGGTTACTTGAGTGTCTACACTTATCCCTTTACATTGCGCCCTTTGGACCCCATCATTGTGGCCTTTTGCAAAAGGTATGATGTAACGCTGGGTCAAATTCATCCTTCTTTTTGGAATATAGTTATTCTCTTTCGCTTTTTTGTAAGCAAGGTCAACGGGCACCTTTTCTCCCTTGACCATCTGTTAAGGCTGTATAGTCCCCGAATTTTCTGAGGGGACTAATAAAACTAACTCAACGGGCAACCAAAGCCCCCTTCTCGAGCATTGACCAGGATTGGGATCGAGGTTGGATGAGCCGATTCGTTCGGGTGAAAACGTTGGACCTGATTCCGGCTGAGGACATGCCGTTCCCTGAAAAGTGGAACATGAACTGTAAGTGCTATCCTCTATTTCAACTTGTTCAATGTTTTTCCTTCATTGTTTCATTAACCAATTTCTCATGGTGTAGTTGTATCTCGAACACCGGCCGCGATTATGCACCTGAAAGAATGGGTCGAAAAGGTGGTGTCCTAAAGGACCTATTCGGAATGTGCCTAGCGCGAGATATCGAAGGGCCGATGGGAGGCCAAAAATCATGGTGAGATCGATAACGTTTAAACTCTGCACCTTATGTTATCGATAATGTTGTCGATTTATAATTTGCTTCACTCTTCATTTGCAGGTCTATCAAAGGATGTTGAATTGAGGCCAGCGTCCCCTGATAGTAGGGTTCCTGCCATCCCCCTACTTCAGAGCAGGAGAAGTAGAAAAAGAGAAAAGAAGTCCCCAGTTCTTTCGAGCCCGAGAGAAAGAGATCGAGGAAAAGGATAGCTCGTAAACCCAAGACCTCGGACTCAATTTATCAGTTGAGAGACGAGTCCGAGGAAGACAAAGACTTAGAACCTTTGGGCAACAAGCCGTCTCGGGTAGTCCCCGAGCAGAGGGCCGATGAAACACATCTTTATCGAGTCGAGGGCCCTAAAATGGAGGCGAGAACTGGGGCTTCCGCCGATGTGAGAGGGGCTGCACAGGCAATCCCGGGCCCCATAGAAATAATAGACTCCCCTTCCTTCTCGGAGTCAACCTTTAACAAGGCCCGAGCCGCAAAAGGACACTCCCCAGGCAGAAGCCATGTATAGGAAGGCCCTTTCCAAAGTTTCTTCGACGGCGTGGATTCGTCGTCTGCCAAAGATACTTTTGGGCTCGGTAATTTAGAAGTACCGAGGAAGAGTCCCTCCACCGGAACAAGCAAGGCATCTTTCGGTCCAAAGCTGGTCAATAGATTTCCTGCTCCGAGTTCAAATCCTGATCGAAAGCGGATAATAAGGTTTGCCATTCCCGAAGATGCTAGGGCCCTTTCTGCGCCTGTGGGGGTGGCTAGTTATATTCGATGTTTTGGAACCGAAGAAGATCAGGCCGCGTTGAATGAGGTGGATGTACCGTGCTTGTTCAATGAGGCTCAACAAGCACTAAATAAGGTAAGTCTCTGATAAGCCTTATCTGGTGTTCGCCATTTTGCATTACAAACTTTGACTAACTGTCATATTTTCTCTTGTACTTGTAGGCCTCGGTGCTTCATCATGAGGCTTTTCTTCGACAACGGGAAGAATCGGCGTGTTGTGAGTGGCTCGAAGGGGAGATGTCGACCCTTCGGGCCGAACTGGACTTTGTGCATAGAGAAAATTCTGGCATAATTATGCAAATGGGGCAGCAGCTCGACCAAATAAACTGGTTTCGATCTGAGGCAAGTGAGGCCAAAGCCGAAATCATTGAATGGAGAAACAGGCTAGATTTGCTGACTTCGAAAAAGGAGGCCCTCCAAGCTCAAATATTTTCATCGGAAAACCAGTTATCGGAGGCAAAAGGGAAAATCAGGGCTCTAACTAAGAGCACCGTTATGCTTCAATCCCAAGTCGACGCGCTCACCTCGGATCGTGAAATTTTGGTCAACGAGCTGCAAATGGCAAAATCGGAGGTTGTTGCATCCAAGGCTGAGGCCGATGAGTTAGTGGCCCAGTACGGGGCCGATGCCGAGGCTGCTCAAGATCAATCGAAGATTTTGGTCGAATATACCAAGTGTCAAACTCGCCTATCTGTTCTAAAGGAAATACAAGCTCGGGGCTTCGATCTATCGACCAAAATCGATGATGGCAAAACGATCGAAGCCGAAGCCAGAAAACAAGCCTTCCCAGAAGAAGAAGAAGACTCTAAGAATTATGAATAAAGCGCCTCTTTTGTATTTTTTTTCGTAATGAAGTCCCTACTTCTGTAAACATACTTTGTGCATTTATATATAAAAGTCTTCTTTTCTTTCCATTCCTTACTGACTCATTTCGATTCTCTGTATTAGAACCGATGGTTCATCTTAGTGAATTTTCTGTTCTTCAAGCTCAGTTTAGACTTAGCCAACTCGGGGATATGCCTTAGTAGACTTACCCTCTCTTTGATCGATTTGGTAGGGCCTTAGCCTCGAAAAGATCTGGGGTTTGCCTCAATAGGTCTTATTTCCCTTCGAGTTTCATTAACTTGGCACGAACTTAGCCTTTTAAGAAAGCGGGGTTTGCCTTAGTAGGTCTTATTCCCCTTCGAGTTTCATTAACTCAGCACGGCCTTAGCCTTTTAAGGGGTTTACCTTAGTAGGTCTTATTCTCCTTTGGTTAAATTTGATTTTCGGATGAAACTCTGAGCAATGCTAGTTTTTGATTGAATAATGAAAATCGAAACGGCCCTTGGGCTCGGAGACAGGATATCGGTGCAAAAGAAATTTTATTCGTGTTCAAGTGCTTGTACAATTTGCTTGGGGGATAGATCAATCTATTTGGGTACAGTTCTTTTGACCGTTTGACCCTTACATCGATTTCTAATGATCTATGAGAAGTTCCCCTAAATTGAAGTAGCTAAGCAGTCTTCTGATATTTGAGGTCGATCGAAGTTTAGCACCGAACATTGTTGTCTTCGATGTGCGACTAGTCTTCAAATCTAAGTTAGCACGTTTTCTGGTTGCCTCATTAAAAAGCTTGCCGTAAAACCCAACTTGGGACAAAACCGGTCGAAGGGAAAAAGAGTGCAACGCGTGCTTTCAGTCCTAATGTCTTGTGCTTTCCGGTTCGAGGTTACTTTACTAGATACCTGCGAGTGTTAGTAACATAAAACAAACAAAAATGAAGAGTGAAAGATCTTACCTCAACAATAGTATCGTTTCAAGTGATTTATGTTCCAATTGTTTGTCGTCCATTGTTCCAAGCTTGTATGATCCCCTTCCGGTGATATTTATGATGGAGTAAGGCCCTTCCTAGTTCGGCCCCAACTTCCCTTCGTTTGGGTCTCGAGTATTTGGTGTGATTTTTCTGAGCACTAGATCTCCGATGTTGAAATGTCGAAGATGGATTCTCCTGTTGTAGTACCTTTCAATCTTTTGCTTTTGGGCGGCCAATCGAACAAGGGTTGCTTCCCTTCTTTCATCCAATAGTTCCAAATTGGTATTCATAGCCTCGCGATTCGATTCCTCGGTTTCATAGCGGAACCTGATACTCGGTTCGCCTACTTCGACCGGTATCAAAGGTTCAGCACCGTACACTAGGGAGAAAGGGGTGGCCCCGGTGCTGGTTTTCTCGGTTTTGCGATACGCCCATAGGACTTCAGGCACTATTTCTTTCCATTTCCCCTTTGTGTCAGTTAACCTCTTTTTGAGATTTCGAAGTATGGTTTTGTTGGTCGATTCAGCTTGTCCATTGCCGCTGGGGTGATAGGGTGTCGATAGGATCCTTTTGATCTTGTTATCTTCGAAAAACTTTGTCACTTTGCTGCCAATGATTTGCTTCCCATTATCACACACAATCTCTGATGGCATCCCAAATCGACATATGATGTGATCCCAAATGAACTCGATCTCTTCCTTTTACCTGACCTTCTCATATGCTTGCGCTTAAACCCATTTGGAGAAATAATCAGTCATAAAAAGAATGAATTGGACCTTACCTGGTGTGTAGGGGAGAGGGCCGACGATGTCCATTCCCCATTTCATGAAAGGCCATGGCGACAAGACCGAATGCAACGTTTCCCGGGCTGATGGATCATCGGTGCGTGTCTTTGGCACTCGTTACACTTGCGAACAAACTCCTTTGCGTCTCATTCCATATCGATCCAATAATAACCGGCTCGGATTATTTTTCGGACCAGGGATTCGATGCCGGAATGATTCCCACACGTGCCTTTGTGTATTTCCCTTATAATATATTCGGTGTCACCCGATCCCAAACATATCGCAGAGGGGCCACCAAATGTCCTTCTAAATAAGGTTTCGTCATCGGATAAACAGAACTGAGCCGCCTTTGTGCGCAATGTTCTCGATTCTTTTGGGTCCAAGGGGAGCTTATCGGAGCTGACGTACTCTATGTACTTATTCCTCCTATTCCAGGTCAGACTTGTTGAATTGATTTCGGTGTGGCCTTCCTCCACTACGACCTCATGAGTTGTACGACTTTTTCGGATTCCATCTCGTCATCTTCAACCGATGATCCCAAATCGACGAGGGCATCGACCTCGCTGTTTTGCTCTTGAGGTATGTGTTGCAGGGTCCATTCTTTGAACCTATGCAGCGTGACTTGTAGCTTGTCTAAATATCTCAGCATTCGTCCTTCCCTGCCTTCGAAAGTTCTGTTGGCTTGATTCGCCACAAGGAGGGAATCACACTTGGCTTTGATTATCTCCGCTCCCAGGATATTGGCTAGTTCTAAACCTGCAACCATAGCTTCATACTGTGCTTCGTTGTTAGTTAGTTTTACAGTTTCGATAGACTGTTGAATCGTAATCTCGGTTGGGGGCTTTAGCATGATACCAAAGCACCGATCCCTTTGCGTTCGAGGCACCGTCTGTGAACAGGATCCACACTCCCGAAGGAGTCCCCAATTTGGTCATTAGTTCTCTTTCGACCTCGGGTATCAGCGATGGCACAAAATCGGCGAAGAAATCCGCCAATACTTGAGATTTAATCGCAGTTCGGGGTCGATATTCGATATCGTACCCGCTTACTTCGATAGCCCATTTGGCCAATCGGCCGGATAGTTCGAGCTTATGCATTATGTTCTCAGTGGGTAAGTCATTACGACGCATATGGGATGGCATTGGAAGTAGGGTTTCAGTTTCCTGGAGGCACTCAATAAAGCGAGTGTCAATTTTTCTAAATAAGGGTATCTAGTTTCAGCCTCGCCTAATGTTTTGCTAACATAATAAATAGGAAACTTCGTACCTTGTTCTTCTCGAACCAGGACCCCACTTACCGCTACTTCCGAGACGGCAAGGTAGAGGTACAGTCACTCCCCTATTTTCGGAGTATGCAGCAAAGGTGAGCTAGACAGGTACCTCTTAAGTTCTTCTAACGCGCGTTGGCACTCCGTGGTCCACGAGAAGTTGTTCTTCTTTTTTAATAGGTTGAAAAATCGGTGACTCTTATCGGATGATCTCGAAATAAATTGCCCCAGAGCGGCTATTCGGCCTGTCAGCTTTTGCATGACCTTTACATTATCTATGATTGTAATGTCTTTGATAGCCTTGATCTTCTCGGGGTTGATTTCTATTCCTCGATTCGAGACCATGAAACCGAGGAATTTGCCCGAGCCCACACTAAATGCGCATTTCTCCGTGTTCAGCTTCATGTTATACCGTCTCAGCACGTCGAACGTTTCTTGCAAATGGCTCAAATGGTCCTCTGCTCGTAGGGACTTAACTAACATATCATCAATATAAACCTCCATTGTTTTTCCTAGTTGTTTTTCGAACATTCGGTTTACTAGGCATTGGTAGGTGGCTCCCGCATTCCTTAACCCGAATGGCATCACGTTGTAACAGTATGTACCCTACTTAGTGATGAAGGATGTCTTTTCCTGGTCATCCGGGTCCATTCGTATTTGGTTATAGCCAGAGTAAGCATCGAGAAAGCTAAGGGTCTCATGGCCAATGGTAGCATCGATCATGCGATCGATGTTGGGTAAAGGAAAAGAATCTTTAGGGCATGCCTTATTTAAATCCTTATAATCTATGCACATTCTTAATTTATTCCCCTTTTTAGGGATTACTACTACGTTTGCTAACCATTCTGGGTATTTAACTTCCCGAATGGACCCTATTTTTAAAAGCTTAGTTACCTCATCCTTGACAAATGCTTGTTTGATTTGGATTGAGCCCTCCTTTTTTGCTTGACCGGCCAGAATTTCTTATCGATGCTTAGCTTGTGGGTTGTTATCTCCGGTGGTATACCTATTATGTCGAGATGGGACCAAGCGAAGGAATCTTCCTTTGTTATAAAAAATTGTATAAGTTTTGCGCTAAGCTCGGAACTTAGGCCCGAGCCCAGGTATACCTTTCGATCTGGCGAGTCTTCTCGGAGTGAAACTTGCTCAAGTTCCTAGATTATCGATTTGGTTGCATCGGACTCATCGGGACCGACGAATGACCTGGGGATTCCGTAGCTGTCATCTTCGAGATGCACCTGTTCACCTTCGTTTATCGAGGGTGATGCCTGTGATTGCTATTTGACCTTTTGCGAAGGAGCTGTTGGTACCGGTATTACTTCTTCTACTGCAAAAATTTATTTCGCAGCCGGTTGCTCCCCGTAATGTGATATAATCCCATCGGACGATGGGAATTTGAGCACTTGGTGTAGTGTCGAAGGCACTGCCCTCATGTCGTGGATCCATGGTCTCCCAAACAGCGCGTTGTACTTCATGTCTCCCTCGATCACGCACAACTTTGTCTCTCAAATGGTGCCGGCAGTGTTTATCGGCAATGTTATTTCACTCTTGGTCGTTTCGCATGCCATGTTGAATCCATTGAGTACCCGGACTGTAGGGACAATTCGATCTGTCAGCCCGAGTTGTTCTATAACCCATGATCGGATTATGTTGGCCGAGCTACCAGGATCGACTAGTACGCGCTTTACCTTAGTCCTGTGTACAAGCACCGATATCACTAATGCATCGTTGTGAGGTTGCATAATCCCGTCTGCTTCTTCTTCCCTGAAATGTAAGACTCCCTCCATCGCATAATCCCGAGTGCGCTTTTCTCGGGTGATGGATATCTTAGTGCGCTTTAGTACCAGACCTTGGGGCACATCTACTCCGCCGATAATCATATTAATCGTGTGCTGCGGCTCCTCCTGGTTCGCTTGCTTATTCCTGTTCCCATAATGATTTTTGGCTCGATCGCTCAAAAACTCTCGAAGATGCCCATTTTCGAGCAACCGTGCTACCTCATCTCTTAACTGTTGACAGTCTTCCGTCCTGTGTCCGTGTGTACCATGATATTTGCATATCAAATTGGGGTCTCTTTGGGTAGGGTCCGATTGCAACAGTCGAGGCCACTTAGTGTCCTTGATAAGACCGATAGCTGACACGAGAGAAGCCGCATCGACGTTGAAGTTGTATTTTGATATCCGCGGTGCTTCTCGATGACCAGTGGTTCTCTTGAAGTTGCTTCTCATCATGGGTCCTCGATTGTTCCGACTATGATCGTTCCTTCTTTCGCGTCTCGGAGAGTCCTGCCTCGCTGGAGTAATTTTCCTGTCCCCATGATATGGCCGATGTCGATCTTTACTCAACCTCGGTTCCCGATGAATATCCCTTCGAGCCCTATCATGAGTTCTGATGGGGTAAATAGACCCTGAAGGGGCTCCAAGTTGGTCATCCTCGACTCTAATCTTTGACTGGTATCGGTTGTGTATATCCTCCCATGTGACGGCCGGATATTCTATCAAGTTCTGCTTAAGTTGCTGTGAAGCCATTGAACTTCGAGCGTTGAGCCCTTGGGTGAAGGCCTGTACGGCCCAATCGTCAGTGATCGGTGGCAGGTCCATCCGTTCCATCTGAAAACGAGATACAAATTCCTGGAGCATCTCATTTTCCTTTTGCCTGACATCAAACAGGTCCGATTTTCGCGTCTCCACTTTGATAGCGTCTGCATGTGCTTTTAAGAAGGAGTCTGCAAGCATAGCAAAAGAGTCGATGGAATTAGGGGGTAAGTTGTGATACCAAGTCATGGCCCCCTTTGACAAGGTTTCTCCGAACTATTTCAAGAGACAGACTCGATCTCGTCATCTTCTAAGTCATTTCCCTTTATAGCGCATATGTACAAGGTCACATGCTCGTTTGGATCGGTTGTCCCGTTATACTTGGGAATTTTCGGCATGTGAAATTTCTTGGGTATGGGTTTAGGGGCGGCGCTTGGCGGGAAAGGCTTCTGCACTAACGTTTTCGAATCCAAGCCTTTCAGTATCGGGGGTGCTCCTGGGATTTGATCCACCCTCGAATTATACGTTTCCACCTTTTTGTTGTTGGCTTCGACCTTCTTTTCATCAGACTCAACTCGTCTGGTTAGTTCCTCGAGCATCTTCATGATCCCGGAGTTCGCCCTCGATCCGCCTTCGTTCAGTTCCTCTATGGTTGGTTCATTCTCAGGAATGGTTCCCCGAGAAGGGCCGGCCTCAACCTTATTCGATATCTGGTTTCGATTTTGTAGTTGAGCAATGGCCGCTTGCTGGGCTTGCAACATGTTAAAGATCATTCTGAGGTTGATCCCGTCTCCTTTGTCGTTTTGGGGTCCCTGGGTTGTTGATCGGTGTTCTCTACGAACACTGTTTGATGGGTCAGTAGTTCGATCTACATCGACCGCCATTTGCGAATTAGCGTCGACCAGAACTTCATCACTGGGCGCTATGTTGTTGTTTTCACCCTGATGGTCAAATTCGTTATCGCCGTACAGAGGCACAGATTGTGAATGTGACATGGTTGTACTGTAACCTGAAATCAAAAATACTCCACAGAACAAGTGTAAAATAATTTGTGTGACAGAAAATTGTATCAAACGCTCACTATTATCCTTAGCCCCACGGTGGGCGCCAAACTGTTTACCCTAGATTTCGGATAACAATTAAATTTATACGTGTTTTTAAGGATATGTGATTTGGTTCGATACAAATAAGGCATAATAAAATAAAGACTAAATTCAGTAAATAAATTGGGAGAGAAAGCAAACCACAAGTCTAGAATAGCTTGGCCTTGATTGATATCTTTAAGACGGACAAGTATGAATCAAATGGATAATGAAAATAGTAAGAGCAGACTTCTTTTCTATGTATTGATAATTGAATTCTGAGATGCCTATTACAATTGAGCTACCCCTTTATATAGGGAGGGGAATGATTCTTATACAAAGTAATAAATCTATTAGAAGGTAAATATCCCTTGAATTACTGATTTCAACGTCTTTGTTGATTTCCGCCGTGATTCCCGCCGAGATACTTACGTATCAGGAGATTTCTGGCCCTTCTGTTACGCAAATCAGGTAATTTTACCCTAGGGCATTTTACCCTATTCGACCTCAACGGTCTCACTTCAAATATCATGACTCCGAGTTCCGATTCGATGCTGCCCGGTCTCGACCTTCGTTCCTTGGTGCCTCGACCCCAGTCTATCGAGCAGTAATTCTAATCGACACCAGCCGTATAAATACGAACCTAATTTGCCCTACGTAAGCGATCCGAGCTCGACCCCATACACCAACAATCACTGCAGTCAGTCGAATGCGGAGTAAAACTTCGAAGACATGTGTTAAGCTCTGGAAGTAATCTCCTTTCAAATCCTGAGAGATCACGTTCTATATCCCGTGTAGCTATAATTTGCGTCTTTGAGAGCCACGACACATTAACTGAAATATATACCATTATAATATTGTTAGAATTAAATTATAACTTATATAGCATGAATATGCATTTACGACATGCTCAAAAATAAATACACATAAATGAATAGTATACATGAAGAGGGCCACATAATTAGCAGCTTGTATATCCACACTTACAGTAGCATTAATTAAAATTTAGAGATTAAAGAGAGATGGATATTAACTGATGGATGCCATGAGAAGAATAGTGAATACAAAACCGATTTAAATAACATCGTCTAACTCACTTTAAGAATTCATATGTATCATTCTAAATTTTAAGCTTATAAAATCTGGAATTTAAAATACTAAACCACCCATTTCAGATAAAGTTTTTTAATTTTTACTAAGATAAAAAAAAAAAAAAAAAAAGAGCTAAACCTCTAAAGTGTTAATATTTAACGAGGAAATTTTGTAATAACATTCAGAATGAACTAAAAATAAATTGAGTAAGAAAAGCCACCAGTTCATGCTTTTGTAAATTATGTTTCTTAATTAGTACTCCAGGGGAGCCAATAAGTTGCCGGTCTAAGCAGAAGGTTGCGAAGTTAAATGTCTGTTGAACACATTCGTAATGAGTATAGGTTTAGTAGGTGTACTAATAAAAAAGCGAGGTACTGAATTTAGCATTGACAAGGCAAGTAGTGGATCTTTATTATTGAATGATACGGGAGACCGTCAAAGAATCAGTCTCAGCATCAACAGAAAAAAAGAACTGATCGACCCCCGTTCAAGAGAGATTCCGAAGGCTCAAACTTTTTGCTAGCTATAAAAGATGGGCAGAAGAAAAAAGAAGACCAACAAAGTCGCAACGAAAGCAAAAAAAGATGCCAAAAAAGATTGCATTCTTCATTTAATACTGATGTATATCCTTCTCATTTATAGTATCGTACTACCTTAATCAATGTGAACTATTATCTTTTTATTTCTTTGGTTAGATCGTTATGAACTGAAGGTTTAAATTGCCACTAACTATGCAATGAATAATGGATCTACTGATTTAGCTATTTGAATATGCCAACTACAAGATACTATCAAACTAATAATTCACTTAATTAAAGGAAATTGTACTTTTTCTAATAACCCAACTTCTCGTTTTGAAAATTTTTTATTTTGTGCCTCACACAACTGACACTAGTTGTGTGAGGGCTCTTTTATGTCTCACAATTTAGTGGTCCCAAAATTTTGTGGACCCAGCTGTGTAATATATGGGTCCACAAATGTGTGAGATAAAAAGAAGCCTCACATAACTAATGTCAGTTATGTGAGGCACACCGTAAAATCACACCCTCGTTTTGAACTTTAGTGTCAGTACCCAAAATTCCACCAATGATTGTAATTGCACCTAATCTCCAAGACTAGGTAAGCCAACATTTAATATAGATCAAATAAGATGTAGCAAGATATAAATTAGCGAGATAAGTCTTCTAAACAACAGAAAGCATAAAGATACTACTGCATAAAAATTTTCAAAACCTGGTAGTACGGAGTCATGAGCTCTAAACTAAGATACAATTGGACCTATCAATAATACTGATACTACTTGAAATAATACAAACAGTATGATAATAAGGAAAAGAGGACCAAGGGCGTGCAAGTGATCATACATCACTACCTCGAGTCTCCTTTGTCAGCTGCTAAACACCCTTTGGAGTCCAAGACTTTCAACACCAGAATTTACAAAAAAATGTGATGAAGTATGGTATGAGTACGGGATAACGTATAGTCAGTACATATCGAGACTAACTCAGTAAAGTAGCAGTGTGGTTCAAGTCATATAATATCTACTAAACCCGTACAGTTTAGAATATACACAATAAGACTACGAAAGGAGATACTATATGATCAAATATCATATCAGGAAATATCAACTCCACATAGATATTTCTATCTCGACTAGCAAGTCAAAGCATATAACAGAGACATCAAGTAGCATGTTAGAATTTAATGTGGAATGCATGTAAAATGCATGATAAGGCATAACGGATTCACTTGAATGGTCAAAGCTACTACATTTATGCTCAAAACCCATCACATTGTATTCTATATCAGAATTAACTAAACATTTGTCATTTTAGCACAATATGTGTGTACACTATTAAGAGAGAAACATGAGAGAGCGACTCTAGTGGATAGATCGTGTCCACACACTAAATAGTAAAGACCTTATTCCATTACAATAACAATATTCACATAACTGCATGACAAAGTCCCCATGCCATAATAGCAATAATGCCACAATTACCGCACAGTAGAAACCTCGTGCCATTTTCAAATCAATCCGCTCAATATGTCCAAAATGTGATAAAATATGCCGCAATCATAACAAATTGAAATAACTTTTCTCTTTAAAGAGGCATATGTTCACAAATAATTAATAAGGTGTACAAGCACATAATAATTAGGTGCAGATGTATGCACAAGCTGTGAAGCATGATTACAGCTAAATCAAGTGGAGCAACATTTTCACGAATAGTCCAACCTGGCCAATTAAGAGACAAATTATAAACATGGTTTCTAGCATAAAAGGATAAGATCACATAGTCATATGGTTGATCAAAACATAAATCATGAAAAGCACACAATCAAATAAGGCCAAATAAAATCCTAAAGTCTAGTCTAGCCATGAATCATACGTAGCACCCGCATAAGAACTCGTCACATGTGACGACCCGATAGGTCATTTTAAGTTCTACCTTTATTTCCTTGTTTCGAGACCTCTATCAGCTTCATTTGATATTTTTTATATATGTATGTGGTCCATGTCATTTTTCAAAAAGTTTTTACGTAAAAATTTGATGACAAAATGATTTTATGCTTATAATGAAACTTGAGTTGACCACGGTAAACATTCTTAGTAAATAATTTTGGATATGCCTTTTGACGATTCCAATAGGTTCGTATGATATCTTTGGACTTGTATGCACTTTTGGATGGGATCTGGGGTGACCCGAGCACATTTCGATGCATTTTGTGAAAATTCTTGAAAATGAATTTTCAAGTTGAAAATCATGAGTTTTCATGATCGATTCTTATTATTTGATGTTATTTTCATGAGTTGAGGTAGCGATCAAGTTTGTACGATATTATTACATATGTGTGGATATTTGGTTTGGAGCCTGATAGGCTCGGGTGAGTTTCGATTGTGTTATGGATGAGTTTAGATGGTTTGAGGACTGCTGGTGTATCTCTTGTTACTTGCGTATGTTGCAGATCTCGCAACTGCGAGGTCTTGCTGCTTTTGCAAAAAGGAAAAGGTTCGCAAAATTGAGGATTACCATGGTAGAAACTAGGGACTTGGGTAGAATTTAGGGATTTTGCAAAATTGAGATTTATACCTCAAATTGAGGTCGGACTTCGAAACAATACATAATCGGCTCGAGGTGAATGGGTAATGGGATTTTGGTCCAAATCTCGAATTTTGACCAAGAGGGACTAAGGTAGACTTTTGTTAACTTTTTCAATTTCATCAAAGATTGAACCTTTTTCATCAATGGGTAGTTTCTAAAGTTTATTTTGAATTGTTTGAACGATAATTGGCTAGATTCGGCTGGTTTGGAGGCTCGTTCGAAAGGCAAAGCCGTGGTTGGTTGATTGATTTAGTTGAAGAGTGAGGTAAGTGTTGTTTCTAACTTTAATGTGAGGAAATTAGGACTTGTTGGTTTATTTACTATGTGAATTTATGTGGCCAAACGGAATTTAATGCATGTGGGCTGGATTATTTATTTAATAGTTTCAATTATTTCATGCCTTCATTTATTCCATGTTATTATTTGTTAAATGCTTTAATTACTACTTGCCCTTACTTGTTAAATCTTGCCTCTATTCATTACATGGCTTGACTTCTAATTATTTTCAAGTATCTTTGTCTATATTTGCGACTATCTTCACTTGCTTATTGACTTGTGTGTTATTAGATAGCTACTTTTATCCACTTTATGTCCTTAATTGTGTAGTTTTTTTTTATTGCCTTTTATTTGAATTACGCTGTAGTTGTTGTGAACGTTCAATATAATATTATTGATTGGTATCGAGTAGCACGCCACAACGGTTGTTGATATTGTTGAGTGGGATCGGGTTGCACATCGCAACGGTTGTTAGCATTGTTGTGTATGATCGTGTTGGACACTACAACGGATATTAGTATTACTGTTTGGGATCAGGTTTCATGCCGCAACGATATTCATATATTTATACATATATATATATATATATATGTATGTATATATATATATATATATATTACTGTTTGGGATCAGGTTTCATGCCGCAACGATATTCATATATTTATACATACATACATATATATATATATATATATATATATATATATATATATATATATATATATATATATATATATATACACATACATACATACGGGTTGTGCGCCGCAAAGAGGAGATTAGTTATTGATATATAACTATAGATCAGGTTGCGCGCTACAATAAAGTATGATGTATTGTAACTATTAGATATTGTAGAATTTATTCCGAAACATTGATATGAGATTTGAGAACATGATATTCTGGGGCCCTCTGGTAGTTGACTTTCAAGTCCATTTATATGAGTTTACTACTTTATTTATATTATTATATTGTATTATTATTATCCGTCTAGGTTTATTTCGAGTGTCTTATTATAGCTTCGCCACTACTTCGTTGAGGTTAGGCTTGGCACATACAGAGTACATGGGGTTGGTTGTATTCATGCTACACTTCTGCATTTCTTCTGCAGACACCGGTGTTGGTCCACCGGCGTGTAAAGGAGTTCTCGCCCAAATTGACTTACAACAAGAATCTTGAGGTAGAGCTACTGGCATTCGCAGTCTGTGAAGTCCCCTTCAATTCTGTCTTTCATGTTTTCTTTTATCTCAAACAGATATATTTCGTTTAGACTTTATTTGTAGAACTCTAGTTGCTCAGGTACTGATGACGTCGGATATCTCGGATTAGTATAGACGATAGTATAATATAGATTTATCTTATGTAATTCAGTTTTGCTAATCTTTATTATTATTGTTGTGCTATTTTAAATTCTAAAAGAGGATAATTAGTTCGCTAACATTGGATGTTAGGCGCCATAACGACCCCACGGTTGGGATTTCGGGTTATGACAAGTTGGCATCAAAGCACTAGGTTGCCTAGGTCTCACGAGTCATGAGCAAGCTGGAAGAGTCTAAAAGATCGGTATGGAGATATCTGTACTTAACTTCTAGAGGATATGGAGCTTTAGAAATCTCACTTCTTTCATTCTCTATCGTGCGACTTTATTTTGTCATCGAAGTTTGAAGCATTCTATTCTTGTTCTCTTGCAGATGGTGAGAACACGCACAACATCCACAGTCGTGCAGGAGCTGAAGCCCCATGTTACAGCCACTACTAGGGGTAGGGGCCACTGCTGAGGCAGAGGTAGAGGCAGAGCGCAACCTAGAGCACGCGCAGCAGCACCTATTACAGGAGGAGGAGATCCCTATTCAGACTGCACCAGTTGGACCAGCTCAGGTCCCAGAAGGGTTCCTAGCCAAACCCATACTTTAGAACGCTCTAGTCCGCCTGGTTGGCCTTATGGAGAGTGGGGCCCAAGCCAGATTATTTCCTATGGCACCAGTTGTCTCTTAGGCTGTTGGAGGAGCACAAACTCTCACCACTCACCATCCGAAGCAAATAGCTCCCATCAATCAAACTCCGACGGTTCTAGCAGTTGGAGTAGTTCAGTCGCTATTGCGACAAATTCTGTAGAGAAGCTCGCAATGTCATTTGAGGGGTTGAAGAGGTTGGATAAGTTAACTAAGATCTTTCCTATTTATTTTGGGGGTACACCCTCTAAGGACCCACGAGATTATTTGAACAGTTTCCACGATGTGTTGCACAACATGGGTATTGGGGAGTCCAATGGAGTCGACTTTGCAGTGTTTCAGATAATCGATTCTACCAAGAGATAGTGGCAGGACTATGTTTGAGGCAGACCAGCAGGTTCACCATCACTCACTTGGGATCAATTCTCATAGCTATTATTAGAGAAGTTCATTCATTTTACTCTCAGAGAGGAGTAGCACAACCAGTTTGAGCGTCTACAATAGGGTAGCATAACTGTTACCCAGTATGAGACCACACTTGTATACCTATCTCTCCATTTACTTATCTTGATCACTACTGAGAGGGAGAGAGTGAGGAGATTCACAGATGGCCTTACTTTTGGTATCAGGCTTCAGATGGCCAAGAAGACTGGGGATGATATTTCTTTCCAGTGGGTTGTAGAGATTGCTAGACGAATCAAGAGCATTCGAGGTCAGGGTAGAGAGGAGGTATCTGAGAAGAGGCCTTGTCATTCTAGTGGTTTTAGCAGTGCCTCGTTTTGAGGTAGGGGTTTATTTGGTAGAGGCCATCCTCACAGGCTGATTCAGTCAGCACTTCAAGTAGTACATGGTGCTTTGGGCATACGTGGTTCGTATGGAACAGCTACCCTACAATGCACCTCCAGCTCCTTTTAGTGCACCGCCGATTCAGAGCTATCACAGTGGTTACTCAGGCAGCCAGGGTCAGCCCCAGAGTCAGCAGGCACAACGGTAGAGAGAGTGCTTTGAGTATGAAGATACGAGTCATATTAGAAGGTATTGTCCTAGATTTCAGAGTAGTGTGCCTCAGCAGGGTTCTCGTGTCATGGTTCCGGCACCAATTACTCCACCGCCCGCTTAGCCAGCTAGAGGTGGGGTTCAGGCAGCTAGAGGTGGTGGTCAGGCCATTCGAGATAGAGGCCATCCAGTTAGAGGCCTCCCGAGAGGCGGAGGCCCAAGTGGTGGGGCTTAGCCTTGTTTTTATGCACTCCCAGCTAGACCTGAGGTAAAGTCATCGGATTTAGTCATCACAAGTATTATTCTAGTTTGCCATAGAGATGCATCAGTTCTATTTGATCCGGCTTCCACTTATTCATATGTGTCTTCCCATTTTGCTTCATATTTAGATGTGTCTCGTGATTCTTTGAGTGCTCCTATTTATGTGTCTATGCCTGTCAAAGATTCTGTTGCAGTAGACTGGGTATATCGTGCTTGTTTGGTCACTATCGGCAGTTATGACACTACTAAAAACAAAACTAATTTGCGATTGAGAATTTACGACCGGAAAAATTCAAAAATTTTCGACTGATTCGATCGAAAATTTCAAAAATAATATTTGTTATACTTTTTTAAATTCTTTCAACTATATTTCTGATAACATTGGTCGTAACTTTTGGCGTAAAAATTCAGAATAAAAAATTACGACATATTCGATCAGTGCCTAAAAGTCAAACTATTTTATTTGACCATTTGCGACCGAAACGGACGTAAACTTATTTAAAATTTTGGTCAACTTAATTTTTTAAATTTGCGACTGTAATAGTTACTATTTTTGCGACGGAATCAGTCGCATACTTTGTTTAAAACCGCAGGCCCGCCCCCATTTCTTTCTTCTTCTCTTTTCTTTCTTTCTTCTTTCTTCTTCCTCCATTGAGACCCTCAGACC